>OU015503.1:125735522-125930522 GCA_907164885.2 Dolomedes plantarius
GGATCTACTTGAACTATAGCAGACTAGAAAAAAATAATATTAAACATGCATAAATAAAGCATCTTCTGTACATATATAGAACTTTATCTTTTAATTTTCCGATGGCAAGAAATAATCAAAACCAACAAGATAAGAGAAACAAGAAGACAAACAACAAGGGGAGGAAGTAAAACGAAGAAGGAACGTATCAGTTGCTTAATACCTCCCAAGTATCGGCTGCATAGATCTCAAGCCGGACAGTGCCTTACAGGTCTACAGGTGGGAAATGTCCATTACGTGTGTTTTACAATAAATAGGACTCTCTAGAATCTTCAAGCGCCTCAGATGTTTAGCCAAACAGTCATGACCTGGGAAAAGCCGAATCAGGGCTACCGAAGCCTTTCTTGGAAAATCTGGATCCTGTATAAGTGCCGGAACTGAACCATAAAACGACATAGAGGTAACCGACAGGTCTCTTCATCAGGGAGCCTATCCAAATCAGTTACCTCAAGGGGAACTTTCTCAATAGGATGCGGGTAAGACTAAAAAACATCCCAAGGCCCCGAGTTCCCCGTGGAAAACGTTTAGTCTAAAGAAAATGAAAAGACAAGCACAACTTACAGTAAGGGCTCAATGCACCGTACATGCAAGCACACAAATAATCCTAAAGCAAAGCCAAAGGTGCAAGCACATCCCAATTCCGTAAGTGACGGTTATGGCGAAACAGCAGCCAATTCTATCCTAGCGGTTACGTCATTGTAACAATACTACAGCGCCACCCCCCATCACAGCTTAAACAAATGAAAACATAAACACTATCCTAAACATCTTTAAAAATTCCTGAGTCTAAATGCCATTTTTTTAAACTTTTAAGTTGCCGAAACTTTTAGAGAAATTGTTTTTTCTTAAGTTTTCCTCGAAAATGTTACATGCCTCCAAAAAATCAACGCTGAGGACATTCTATATATATATATATATATATATGCATATACAGGGTGGTCATGAAAAAACTTTGCCGATATATGGACCTCTAGCGGCCGTTTCGTTCAACAGATCGACAGGAGATTTTAGATATAGTTATTCAGAGGTATGAGCTCGGGATTTTGTGAACGGCAACACAGTGACGCTCACGGTTATTGCTACAAAAACTCTGAATTTCCGAATGGCAACGCCCCCTTTTTCCCGTCGCAAAATTCTCAGCGCAAAAAAGCCTAAAAAGCGTTGGAACGGTACGTGTATCACAAGAAACGGACGCGTCATGCCCGCACAAAAAGACAGCTCTGCAAACGGCCGGCAAAAACAGGGGGGGGGGGGGCGCACGTGGGAATGTCACACAATCAGGTGAATAGGCGAAGGGGTCCTGTCGTTTTCTGTTGAAGACTGCGAGAAGAGGAGTCAACTCTCTTTTTTCGACATTTTCATCCGTTCGGGGAGTTTTAAGGACGTCGATCGGCATTTCACGTTCTCTGAAACGGTAAAACCAACTAGTGCACTTGACTTTTATCCATAGCAGCATCCCCGTTTTCAACATCCCGACAGTTTCCAGAGCAGGGAGCCAAACTTCTCCTTACGTAAGACTGCCACGATGACGAGAAACAGCTGCCACCAAAAAATTCCAGATAACAAACAAGACTTCCCAAGTAAGGTAAATGCACCTATAATGGGCCACCTTTTAGAAATGTCGAGAAATTAAGGGTCTATCGTTACCTAAGGCAGTAGAAGGGGTGAGGGTCCCATTAGGTAACGATAGACCCTTAATTTCTCGACATTTCTAAAAGGCGGCCCATTATAGGTGCATTTACCTTAATTCCGCTTGGCACTCTGGCTCAGGAAGAATGGCTTTACGCTTCCCTAGCGGCAGAAATCGCGTACTATGGATGCTCCGACCACCGTACTGCGATTCCGCGCTACCACCTCTAAAATAGGCATACGTTAGTCTGTGATTGGCAGAAAAATTTTATATTTCTAAAACGTTAGAACTGGAGTCCTGCGATGCCAGCTGATATTCCAAATTAAATGTGTAATTTATGGGACAACAAAAGACAAAGACACTAAAACCATTAGCATCAACTTAGGCGTGCAGCCAACCCGACCGCAACAAAACAAGACGATGAAGCACTGTTAAGGGAGAACCACGGTGAAAAGATAATTTGCAGGATATTACGAAGAGTTACGATGAAAGAGTACAACAACACGTTAGCAATGATGATGAGTAAAAAGAAAACATAACATAACAACAACTGAAGAGCAGCACACCCAGTGACAGAAGAACAACAAACCAAGGTTTAAAAGACGAAACCAAAGAAATGACCAAAATAGACGAGAGACCCCTGTCTTTCTCAACAAAACAGACAAAAACCAAGGAGAGTCAAACGACTCCAAACATCAAAAAACTCCAAGGAGAACAAAAAGCGAAAAACCAAGGAGAGCCATTGTCAGCTCAAAAGTACGGGTACAGTACAAAAAGTCAACTAAAACAAAACTGATGCAAGGGACGAGGGCAAAAAAGATGAATGCGTTAATACTGAAAAATTTCCTCTTCCAAAATATTGATTTGATGTATAAACTTAGAGATATTCTGACGGGTAACAGGATTGAGTAAAAGACGAGAAGGGTGTATTTCAGAAAGATTATGAGGAAGCAGACTTCATTAAAGTAAGGACAATTATAAATATAATGAATGGGATCGGCATAAGCCTCACCACAGATGCAAGTAGGGAATTTATTAAGGAAATAATTTTATGGTATATCAAATTTTATTAACGAAACGATTATTTTTCAGTACTCTGGAAAATAATAAGAGACGCTATACATTTTATCATATACTAGATGTATTACCCGGCTTCGCTCGGGATTCAGTTTCTGTTATTTTTTTTTTCATTCAATGATTAGCCTCATGTTATGATGTTCTAAAGTTTTCACTAAAATTCTTTTGCGGTAGCAAATAGCATTAGTTTGTTGTCGGTGCTGTCGTTGTTCATCGCTTTCCTCTCCTTTCGATGTTGAAGCTCGAAGACGATCGTATGTTCGACGCGTTAAAAGTTTCTTCATCAGTCTCACTGCTTCGGATCACTACAATTCGAATTCTGTTGCCTTCGAGCTCTTGGGAATGTTTTTTCTTCAGATTCTTGAGTGCGTCTAACTGCATTTCGAATTCTGTTGGCTTCCCGCTCTTCTGGGTTTTTTTTCGTCACATTGCTCATTTCTCAACAATCTTTGACATTTTGCCCTTACTTCTGCTCAAAACTAAATCGTCTGCTACGTTTCAATGCCACTTTCAGACTTTCTTAATTATAATATACACGTATTTCATGATTGTAATTCTTTCTCAAAACTAAATCACCTGCTCTGTTTCAATGTCACTTCAGTTATATAAATCATCGCGTCAAGGCTAAACGCACGGTTTTCACGTACATGAAAATAATATATCAAATTCATTCTTGCATGCGCCAATATAGGAATAAATCTCGTCTCATTCATGTCTATTTATTTTTACGGAAATGTTATAATTTTATTGGCAACAATGAAATATTACAATGGCTTTGAGCAAAAATATCCGTTGATACCGCGCAAACTTGTTCTAACATGATTCGGGAATGGAACCTCTTGGCGAGGTGAAAATAGTCTATAACCCTCGCGCAACTTCAAGCAATAAGTTGACGGAGTTTCGTCGCAATCGGATGAACGGTACGGCAGCGCATGAAATACGAACAAACAAACAAACATTCATTTTTATATATATAGATGAATATAAATTAAATCAGTTCATCAAATTATGTTCAAGTTAAGATATATATATAAAAAAAGTCAATGAACTTAATTTTTCCTTTTGTCACATACATACCCTTGTCCTGGTACGCTGCTGCACCACGAAGATTTCGGATTGCTACCAGCAGCACGATTATCCCGACGCACTGCATGTTGGACTCCTGCCAAGTATCTGCCTCTACGAGAACTTCGGTAACAGCCTCAGATAAATTTCACGAAATCGCAAAACTGAAGAAAAACAAAGAAATCAGATTACATATAATATTCACATTCTTGGTAAAATCAATGCATTCGTACTTTTCTTTTTTGGGATGATATGTATATTGCTTGCTTGTACACACACACACATACATATATATATATATATATATATATATATATATATATATATATATATATATATATATATATATATATATATATGTAATGTCTTAACTTTGGGGAACCTTAAACGGGGGGCTTTTGTTTGGGAAAAATGTGAATTCGCAATTAAATATTATTAATTCGCGGAATATCGTCGGAAAAAATAATGAGGGGGTTTTAATAGCAAAAGTTATCAATAGGGGTCGCCACCTGACGGTTGGGAAGATTATTCAATTGCAGCGGGTAGTATTATGTAACGAAGAAAGTAACAGAACATTCGATCTGACTAAGCATAAAGTTTGAGCGGGAGAGTGACAAAAGAAACTAGTTAGTTGGCAGATAGATTTGGATGGGGAAGGCTGCTATGGCGAGCGGTCGTTTGGGTGGAGTGGTCGGAGCTCTGGTTCAATGAAGTCGTAATAAATCTTCTTTAATATATTAATTCGTCGTATCTTCTGTCTTTTGGACCACGACTGCATCATTTATAGCACTACACTAACGCAAAAGTTAAGCTTAACATATATATATATATATATATATATATATATATATATATATATATGTATGTATGTATGTATGTATGTATGTAGTATATATATATATGTATGTATGTATGTATGTATGTATGTATGTATGTATATATATATATATATATATATATATATATATATATGTATATATATATATATATATATATATATATATATATATATATATATATATATATATATATATATATATATATATATACATATATACTAGGGGCTTCGCCCCTAGGCTCTCTACGCTCGCTCCTCTATTATGGCTAATACCGAGATACATAAGGGTGATTATTGGGCAATGTAACAGCCATTTACTGTTGTCAGTTACCCTTATGCGAAGGGGAATCACTGTTGAATCATCACTGTTGAATTGTCAGCTTTAAAATTCAATTAAAAATCGAAATTGCAAGATAGAGACTTGAAATGAGGTTTATATGAATGAGAAAGCTATCATCTTCCAGATGATGTAAAAATTTTCTTTGTAAGATAAAAACTCGAGGAGCATCGATATTACATCCACATATGTGACGATATTTCTCGAAAAAGTTGGTTTAATATTTTGATGAAAATATGAGTCTGTTTTAAATTATTTTTAAAGAAATGAGGTCTTGTTTGAAGGAGAAATGTCTGTAGTCTTAGAGTGTAAAAGGATCAAAATTCTACGATTAATTTTTGGCGAGTTATCGTAATCTGGACATGAAAAAGTCAATATTTTTCCACAAAACATAAAATAAAAAAGTCCGACGAAGATGAGACATGTCTTACTTTCTTCCCCGCATTTTTCTGCATCTATTGGTATCGGTCTCGACCCCATACCCCCAGCGGTTTCGGAGGAGATAGCGTGACAAGCTTTTGACAGCGGCGGCGGTAGCGCCAGTTACTTTTTTTTAGAATATATATATATATATATATATATATATATATATAAACATATGTTACTGTGAAAGACCGAAATTGGTGAATGTCATCACATGCCAAATACGTCGGTGAAAGACCGAATATTTGTTTATAATCTTATACATTCTGACCATCAACGGTGTAAGTCGACAAGCACAACTATGCTCTGGTGGAGGTCGAAACGAAAAGCCGAGAGGACAGACAACGAGGCGACAATCCTTTGCTCTGCCGCGATTGAGGTCACGTGGCATCTATTCGTTATACTCTGGAACACTGCTGTTTGTCAGTCTTATGCAATGTTTGCCAGGGCCGCCCAGAGACTTTACGGGGCCTGGGGCAAACTTCTGTTGGGGGCCTCAAGAAAAATAAAAAATGGAAAGAGACGAAAACACACATTCAAATTAAGTTACTCATACTTCAAATTTTATTACATGAATGATTAACATAATTATTATATTTCATTGCACTGCTCTCTTGTTATATTTTCTGAGGAAATGTAATAGATAATTTTTTTTTAATTTTTTGGGGACCTGGGGCAAAGTGCCCCAGTTGCCCCCCCCCCCCTCTGGGCGGCCCTGGTGAGTGCAACGCTTTCTTAATTTTTTATATTTTTATCCGATACCCAAATTTATATTGAATAGCTACTGAGGTGAACCGTGATCTTTTCTTTTTTTTTGAAAGAGGTTACGTGCATTAATTGCGAGTAAATGAGAGGACGTTTTTATTTTTCTCAAGAAATGTACTCTAAAATACTTTCTGAAGTGATTTCTGCAAAAACTAAGTGCAGTACACCTTTGTGTTACAGACGATTAAAATGTTTTGACGTTTTGAAAATTAATGATGGAGAGAGGTACCATTAAAACCAGGAGAAACAATTAAACATTATTATGTTACTAATGACGAATTGTTCAGTATACTATCTGAAACTCACACCAGAATAGGCCATGGAGCAAGAACACGTATGCTTAAAGAATTGCACGTTAAAAATATTACGTATGAAGTTGTAATGTTGCATTTAAATTTATGTCAAATGAAGCATAGTGCACCTAAAAAAGATATTGTTGTGAAATCAATGGTCAGTTCGGAGATCAATAATCGGAATCAATGGTCAGTTCGGTCAGAACTCAAGATGTCAAGTCGATCTGATAGACATGCAGTCACACAGGGATGGCGAATATGAGTTCATAATGGTGTATCAAGATCATTTAACGAAGTTTGTCCAGCTGCGACCTTTGAAAGCTAAGACAGCTGAAGAAGTAGCGTATCACCCTCTTCAAATATTGTGGCGGGGTAAATAGCCGCGCAAGGAAACCGCAAATAGCATTAAGGAGTAGTTAGTTAGGACGTAGGAGTAAAAAGGAGTAGTTAGTTAGGACGGGCAAAAATTATTAGAGACACAAGAAATGTAGGAACAAGATGATTATTATTATCCGAACGATCAGTATGATTTTTGCTATTTGGTAGCAGCTAGCATTAAGAAACCGCAAGGAAATTGATGAGAAAAGGAAATGGTAAACATTGAAGTAGCCGATTTGAAAAGGAGGAAGCAGTTAGAGGCAATTACGGGATAAACGACACGTCGCAAAAAGGAATTACAGATGTGTGTACATGATGGTGGAAAAGCAAGGTGTCGGAGAGAAAAACAATACGTTGAAAGAAGATATATGAGTAAAAGAGACGGATAAACGAAGGGGAGTTATGAATGAAATTATGGCGTAGCTAAGTTAACAAGAAGCGGATGAAATTCTAGAAATTTCGGGAGATGACCGTGAGAAGAGGAGGATAATGAGAAAAAGCAACACGCCTTCAGTAGGGCGAGGAATAGAAGCTTCCAGATGAAGTCTAACGAACCAATACTGTATGACAAAAAAATAGATGACCAATCGAATGAAAAAAGGAGTAGTTAGTTAGGACGGGCAAAAATTATTAGAGACACAAGAAATGTAGGAACAAGATGATTATTATTATCCGAACGATCAGTATGAATTTTGCTATTTGGTAGAGAGCTAGCATCGTAGAACGAGTGACCCATACTACGAAATTAAGGTAGATGGATGATGATTTGTGGATAGCCTAGAAAGATATACCGGCCTGATGATAAACCGATATGAGATTCGCGTATAGCGCGGCAGTATTAGAAACCCGAAGGAGCTACCTATATAGATGATAATGCACCGGGAGTTATAAGGACAGCCAGCGACGAATGACGAACGAAAGGATATATTGGAAGCGCAGCGCCCCATCCCCAAGGTCCCCACCCCCAATGATTGCCGACCCCAGACAGTGGAAGAAAGCGAGTTCACCAGCCGCCACCTCTCAACGTACAGAAAGATGACATGTCGCGAAGCTTGCTGATATACAAAGGATCCCGAGAAAGGAGAATTGACCGCCATCCCAGTGAGCACCCGTGCTAAAGACATCAATGAAGGTATGTGTGGCAGTTCTTTTATTGATCCCAAAAAATAGTGTTAGCCTTATTACCTCTCATCCTTAATTAAGTTAACGGGCGTAGTGAATGATAATATTTTGTTAAAAAAGGTGTTTTATGAAAATGATTGATAAATGTATTTCCACGTAGTTAGAAAGGTGTTATTGAATAAGTTGATTGTATTTGATTAGAAAGAGGGAGTTAAAATGTGTAGATTAATGTGTCATTTAAAATGAAGAATCATATTAATACTTATGTAAAATTGCTATTGTAAATATATATATATATATATATATATATATATGTTCGATTACAATAAACCTATCCTTTATTATTCAATCCGATGATTCATAGTATATTTAAAAAACACAACGCAAGAGTACGATATTTATTGGTCAAGCAAACGGGTAGTGCTTAAATGATTATTGGCAACACATCCAAAATTGACTACCCTGACCATCACCATCTTTACGATAACGAGTAAGTCCATTATATTTGGTCCCATGACCAGTTCTTTCTCTCCACCACCTATTAAACTATTATAAATATTTTTAACGTTAGGTGCTCCAGCTATATTGCATTATGATAATGGTGTGGAATTCAGTAGTCAAGTGATATCCAAACTATGCGCTATGTGGAAAGATAGTTCATGGAAAGCCTCGTCGTAGTCAAACACAAGGCTCAGTTGGAAGGGCCAATCAGGATATACAGAATGTGTTAAACGATACCGATACAAATAAATGGTCAGATGTTTGTCCTACGTACCACGAAGGAACACGCCAAACTCCTCATGAAGCCCCGTTTGGAGTTAAACCAAAAAGGGGCATAGCATAGTCATGTTTGCCTGGCGAACAAACCCCAAATATTGAAACCGAAGAACAGCTCCAAGAAATTGTTAATACGTTTGAAGAAAATTTGAGCAGTGGCCATACCGAAAACCACATTCCAAAGGAAAATATTGCAGCCTATACCACGTCTTCATATCAAGCCCTGACTAAACAACACGTAAACAGGAAAACCAACGTAAATAAAGCACAAATAGCAATAAGGTGCAATTATTTTGCATACGGCCGTTTCGAAGCTACAAAGGAGCTTCTTCATCAGTGCAACGAACTTAGTGGCAGCTCAAAAAGCCGAAGACTAAGCCAAACTGGCTTAGTCTTCGGCTTAAGTCAGTTTGGCTTAGTCTTCGGCTTTTTGAGCTGCCACTAAGTTCGTAGCACTGATGAAAAAGCTCCTTTGTAGCTTCGAAACGGCCGTATGCAAAATAATTGCATCTTATTGCTATTTGTGCTTTATTTACATTGGTTTTCCTGTTTATTCCTCGAGCACAAAGGTTGTATCTTTTCTTTTCTAAACAACACGTGTTTATTTCTATAAAAAGGGCGGCCGCGAAAGAGAATCTTCTCTACTGCAAGCAACGAAAATGTTACGAACCTCAAAAAGAAATTTTCCTCGTGCTCAAATTGGTGATGCCGTACGAATACAACTCCCTGATGTCGACCGTGGTGGTACAGATGGCCGAAATGTGCTGGTGGTTGTCGTTGGAATAGAAGACTCGTGTCGTTGGAATAGAAACTGGCACCCTCAAGCAGCTTTATACCCGTAATCAGTTCGTAAATTGTTACTTTCCATAGATGAGATTTCTTCTCCAGAAATGTCGCTTAGAGAAGCAGCTGCAACTAATTCGAGGCCATACACGCTGTCATTGCAAAAAGAAGTCGACTAAATGCGGTTTTCAACAACTTAAAGTGTCATAACAGTTTAAGTTGTTGAAATAAATAAGATTGTATAACGTCAATCGCATAATTCAGATAGTTTATTATTGGTGTTCTCATTTAGAATGTATTGTTCGTTTTAAGTTCGACAGTCTATTTACATGTGCTGTTACCTAAGCTTTCTCCTACTTTGACATATATCATAATATGTTTAATAATAAAGTATTATTTAAAAAAAATATTTTTAATCAACATTCACCATCAGTGCATGGTGAATGTCGACATTCTCCAAATTTCGGTCTTATATATCGGCGGTAACATATATATATATATATATATATATATATATATATATATATATATATATACATGTGTGTGTAACGTTTGTTACCAAAATAATGGAAACACTAAGGGATTACATGAAATCCTTTATTAATGAGGCATAGGCCCGCCTTTGGTATGTGGTACATCCTGAATTCGCTTAGGAATAGAATTATACAAGTCATGAATAGTGGTTATGGGACTATTATATCGTTCTTCATGGAGAAATCGTGGTTAGAGATGGTGGTGGTGGATATCGATTCTTTAAAACAGGTTGATTATTTCAACATTCTTTTAACAAACTGATTTTAATTAATATCTTAATTACATTCTATTTTTTTTAATTTAGAATTTTCATCTCTAAACAACACTGTATAAGTATACAGAATTTCATAGCAATTGGTTGATAAATAAAAAAAAAGTTTTTTATGGTCCATTGTCGCCTTAATAAAATGAAACTTCTCTGGCCATTTGGTTCAGAAGAGTCCGTACAGGCAATGTCGTCTTTCCGTGGTCAAAACGGCTACTTTTTTAAAGAATGGCCGCCATAGAGAAGTTTCCCTTATTCTCTTTTATGGTATTTCTAAATAATTTTTGAGTATAAACTATTTTTTGATTTCCTTTTTATAATTTCTCGATAATTTTTCAATGACAGTATAGTTCTGCGTGTTGAAATTTATATTGTCGGCAAACGTAAATAATTTGTTAGTGTAAAGCATTTTTTTAAACTTTATTTTTATAATTTCTTCATACTGGTTCAATGAGAGTATAGTTTTGCTTTTAGAAATTTATATTCTCTCATTATTTTAAAATTTGGAAATATAGTTCTTTCCTTGCGTTCTGACACTAACATTTTCTGTGGGGTCGACTGTTCAATCCTTGATATCTTTTCTTCCGGAAACAATTCGTAACCTTTCTTACTTTTTTCACAATTTCATGCATTTTAAACCATCTTTATTATATGCGATTGATTCCTAAACAGTTTTTTTCTTTTGTTTTAAATTTTGTCCATACAATTATGTACAAATAAAGGTATTTTTTAAGGGGTGGTGTCAACAAACTATAATCGATGATCATGGGGAATATATAAGAGATACAAATTATTGAATTCCGCAGTAAACACAAATTGATTCGTGGTTCTCGAAATCGCCAAAAATAGTCCAGCGCAGGTAGGTTAAGAGATGATAATTACCCCGCCTATAAGGTCTTAAAAAGATCCTGGATAGGTATCAATTTGAACATTTTTTTTACTTTTGTGAAACTGTTATCGATACATAGGAAAAAGTTCGAAAGAAGCTCTGAATAGATTTCGGTTAGCGGAAACGCAATTTTTCTCGGCATTAAAAGTCAATAAAATTATTTTTAAAGTTTATAGGTAAAGCAAATTATTTTTAAACAATCTTTAATTGAAATTAAATATGTCGACAAAGACAAAGATATTTTAGCAGATATAGTGAGCAGATACATCAAAAACTAAAGGTTCTTTAAGTTTTAAATTTTAATAGTTTTAGTACAATTTCGATTCCAACAAGTGTTAATAAAATCAATATTAATCTTTCTATAGGACATTTTTAAAAAGAAAAGACTTTGAAATCGCACATTCATAATAAAAAAGGAAAGCGATTGTTGTGTTTCGGATGCCCTTAAGTTTTTGAGAAGTTGAGGCAAAATTCCCTCGCACAGACGATGTAAATAATCAAAGGTATGTGAACCAAACTGCAAGTAAAAAAATTTACCTGGGACTTGGCTTGAATACTTAAATAACAATGGACGAACGGAGAGGCTTTAGAACAGCAATGGGTGAAATAGTGCATGCAATCGAATATATCATACCACCGTTCCAAGCTTATATACCTAAACGGCATCGACACGTACCTCCGTTTTTCCTTCCTATCAACTGTCTTTAAATAGCCTGCATCCTGTTTTCTAATTAATTTGTGACTGTTTCCTCTTTTTCGACGTATACGAAAACAGTATCCGACATTTATTGGTTAATTAGTTTCGATGATCGAAGGATCTGGAAGTATGGTGCAAAACTGTGCAGAGATCATAAAGTAATAATTGACATATACATGACCTTTGACAAGTCTCACTGGCAGCGAGGAAAATTGAAAGCTCTTGACTTTAGCTAAGTCAAGAACCCTTCACCCTAAATTCAGCAGAGACCTTTATTATCACTATTTACTTATTAAAAACTAATTTCTAATTAATAATTAATGTAATTACTTATTAATTCTATATCAATTTAATTACTACTTATTAATTCTATCAACTTTATGTCCAAAGTATGTTTGGGTATTCAGACACAAAATACTTATATAAAAAGTTTCACAAAACAATTTATTATAAATTTTCATATTAATTATCATCATTAATATAGGTAGGTAAATAAAAAAAGAGATGGACAGCTACAGTCTACGACGCTCAGCGTTTAAAGACCATATGTGTTATTCATCCACCCCAACTGTGTAGGATCTTTCACGAAACCCAGCCACGCCTGAACTTGAAGGTAGACCCTCAGTGAGTGCTGTCGTGCTGCAGACTCTGTTGGGGGGAGAATGGCGATGTTAGATGTCACCCTGAACGTTATGTACTGTCTATGTCGCAATTTGTTTAAGGAGGTCATTTGTTTGCCGGACCCATAGAGAGCAAGGGTAAATTTTTCTCCCCCACTCACAACTGCCTCTAGATCAGCCTGAGGGTCTTTAAATATGTTGATGAGAGGTCCAAGGTCTGGGTTCTTCTTCAACGCACTTTTTTTCGTTGCACTGGTTATATAGAGCTGACGTCGTATCACAACCGCTCATGGCGTGTAAAAAAAGGATATGGGCAGCCGTGAATGTGTCGATCCCACTCGGCGGGTGGTAAATGGTTCTTCCTTTTCCTGGCTTCAGGAAGTATACATTGGAAGGAGTACAGAGCCCAACAATTATGACAAGAAGGTCGATATCCTCTCCCACTGCAGCCACTGTGTCACATTCTGATGCCAGGCTTATAGCTGTGACTATTGTCAGTCTGTCTTCATCTTCATGCACTTGGCTGCAGACAATGTCCGCTTCATCAAATTTTAAGATGAGCATGTCTATAAATAAACTCTTGTTTTTTGAATTGGAGAGAAATTTCTCCTGTGATACACATTGTGTCAGTGAATATCATTTCTGTGGCATGCTTTTTGTTTGACCTTCTCAAGGGCTCCACGTATTTCGTGCTTTTCTCACAGTCTGAGTAACCATCAAAAACTATTTGGGCACTTGTCTTGTATTTGGACAAAGCATATGAAACATATCTGTCCCAAATGTCTGAAAAGCTCACGCCAGTTGGCCACACTATACGGTGCAATAAAATCCCACCATTAATGACAAATGTGCACTTTTCCAGACCTGTGTTTTCTATAGGTTTGAAGGCTTTGTAGAGAGATGACTTAGTTCCCTTCCTCATGCCACTCTCATCAAACAAAGATAATGGGTAAGGACTCAGCTCGTACTTCAGGAATTCTTCCAATTCTTCTGACTCTTTGGCAATGGTCATTCTTTGAAACAGAGTGGTTGGGTTGATGGGAACTGTTTGACCGTGAATATTTACTGCGCACTTCATCATAGTGAGGGGGTTCACTCGATTGCTTCGTTTGAATTTAACAGATCTGAAATCATCCCCAACAATGCGGTCCATGCCCTGAGTACCCACTTCCCTGGCCAAGTGACAGTTGATCCTATCATCTCCAACAATCCCTGTACTGATGGATATGAGTTCTGGAGTTTCTGGGAAAGGCGGGATGCTGCTCAAACTAATCCAACAGTTTCTTCATATCGTGACTGTCTCTTTTAATCCTTGAGTCTCGGCTATCAACTTGTTGTTCTGAGGTACTGAAATTAACTCCTCAGTAGCCTTCCATTTCTTCACACACTTGTTGGAGTGAAGACATCCCCTGCGTCCATCTAGCTAAAATACTTGGAGTTACACCTCGTTGTCGAGTTAATCCACCATCACTTTTCATGTACTTGGTGATATTCTATTCAATAGTCACGTGCCACTCCACAACTTATCAGTTCGGCGGACAGTTAAAGCCCCATGTGAAGTGAAAGAGTTGAATTCTTCTAGTGGCATCGTATTCTTCAATTTGTCCATGTCTTGGAGATTGAGTTGAGCACATTTCGCATATAGGAAATGGCCACTCGCGTGGAAATATGGCAGCATCTTGTGAATGATTTCCAGATGGATTTTCCAGTTACCAATTCTTTCAGATCCAATGAAATTCTTCACAGAACAGATTCAAGTTGTCATCTGAAAGTATTGAATCCACAACTTAGCTGTAGGACCATGAAGAACCAATTGTTGAACCCGAGCTGCAAACTCCTTTTCAAGTTCTCTCACTAATTCACTTTGATGCGCTGTCAGATCCTCTTATCGGTCTCCACAGTACAAAATCTCCTCTAATTTAAAGTGAACTTCAGGGGAGATGGAAAGTTGATTCAATGATAATTTTAGCCAGAGTTGTATGAGTTAAGAAATGAGCTCTTACAGCCCTTGCATAGGCATGCCCTGTCATTGTTTTTTCAGTACTGTTGACTGCATACACAGTATGAACCGGAAGTGATATTATTATGAATAGGGACTTACGCGATCCAGAAATAAGTCTTAACTACATACCAAATTCAAAGGAGGACATTCCCCCTCGAAAACCACAGACCAACCTCTACAACAACGGTTATATTTTTTTTCGTGGCCAAACCACCGTTTGACTGGACTATTAGGCAAATTTTACATTCTTCATGGAGCTTGAGGTGATCGAAGATGAAGTCTAGAAAGATATCACAAGCAGATGCGTTTTCATGCAGTATTGCGAGAAGTACATGGAAATGGGCGACAGTTAGAAGAAAGTCATTTTTTCCGATGAAAAGAAATTTAATTTGGCTGGCCCCGATGGTTTGAAATATTACTGGGGGGACCAAAATCTACATTCAGCAGAAATTTTGGTGGCGGAAGTTTGATGATTTGGACAGCGATTACTTATGATAGCAGAAGGGAAATTGTATTTTTAAATGGTCGTCATAATTCATTTGATTACATATAGTCACGTGTTAAGGAGGTAGGTTAATATCCTCCAATATTCTAAAAGACAATATTGTTCTTTTAGACAATATTGTCCTAAATGAACAACATTGTGTATTAACAGAATATTGTTCTTTTAGGTCATCCACCTAATAGTCCTGATTTGAACCCCATCGAAAACGTTTGGACACATCGTGTTCGAAAGGTTTATGCAGATGGGATCACTTGTAGAATTGAAAGCTTTAATCTTTCAAAACTGGAAACTAATTAATCACAAGTGCATTCAAAATCTTGTTTTATCAGTGCCATCTAGAATAAAAGAAACTGATGAAGAAAGGTGGTTTTATTAATGTCAATGAAATGTGATATTTCATAAATCAATTTCCATGTTACGAAAATCTAATTTTTATGCTTTTGTTTGTTTATTATGTATGAAATTTTACTTTTGTAACTGATTTGTGATACATAGCGTGTATAATGTATGAAATTTCATTCATTTTTAATGAACATTAAAAATGTTTTTGTTTAAAAATCGATAAATCAATTTCCACCACTGTATAGTAATATATGTGTGTATATACACACATTATATTACTATACTTCATAATGGAACTCGGTAGCTTTAACACTACCGCCGCAATTAAGAAAACATCAATTTAGGAATGAAATCAATTATACTCCGAAAATGCGTGAATGTTATAGTAATTTACACTTGACGAGGGATTGCCCAAATAGATGTGACAAGTTAAATAGACCAAGTGGTGAAGTGCAAAACAAGTCAGAAAATAATGCGCATTTCTCTGTAAACTGATTTAACGATACAGCGATCGTGACAAACGTGAGTTCTAAACATTTACAGGAATCTCGGGATGTAAATGAAATTAATTTATACCCGTTGCAGAAAATTTGTATATGTATTCGGGTAAGAGAGATTGAAGCAATTGTGGATTCAGGAACGCAAATTTCAATTTTAAATATAACATTAATCTCCGATTTGAGAATTGATGGGAAAGGAAAAATGTTATTACAATCTGCATTTCAGGAAACGGTTGAAGCGAATTTAGCTGTATTACCAGTACATTCTAAAAACCCAGACAACTGTTTTCATCATGGCGCAAAGGTTGACAGAAAAAACTAAATGTCCCATGCCTACCAACACCCGATGTTTACAACTGAAGAACCGCACATTCATGGTGCGTTAGTCAGTGAGAATCCCCATAACTCGTTTCTGAACTTTGATCCACGCAGCCGAGAACTTGGGAGGGAAAGTTTGGTCCCCTATCACGTGAAAGCTGCGTGAAAACCAGTCTACAGATTCTAGATTTCAGAAATTACAGAAGGAGTGTCCGACCTTAAAGAATTCTTTTAAAGAAGCTAGTTTAGGGAAAAACAATTTCCTTATGAGAGATGAAAACTCCCCTCGACCAAATGCAGAAATAGAATGCATACATAAAGAAAAAGAGGATGTTGAACAAACAGAAATTCTCAAGGAAGGTGCTTTGAGTCATGATGAACGGAAACAGGATGAAACTGCGGTTGAAAATGAAAGTACAATTCAGACAAAAACTCAAATAAAGGAAATGATATTAAGCCAACTGAAAATGCAATGAATATTAGTGATTTTGCTAGTTCGCAGAGTTTAGAAACATTTTTACCTGCAAAGCCAATTAAAAACAGTGATAATTTTCAGAAAGGAATCCTCAGTCAAACTTAATCTAAAGCAAAGACTGTTGAGGAATATGATAGTGAAGGAAAGAAATTGGCCTCTGTAAATACGTTCTCTGCTAATTCTGAACAGAATAAGATGTAGGATAGAATTCAACCCTCCCATAGCTAAAAAGCAGTTTGTCTTCTACCCTAGCCTCTGTATCAAAGTCAGAATGGAATAATGATTTCACTGATGATATAATATCAGACAAATTAAGAGTTGACCAAGTAACTGATTGTGATACAAATAGAAACATAAACGTTAATCGAAAATTGGAGAATTTGGGTCTTATAGAACTAAGTGAAGCTGACATAGCATATCCTGTGGTGTGTGTTGCGAAGAAAGACGGTAGTATACGTTTATGCATTGATTTTCGACAGTTAAATGCAGTAACTAAACCTTTTGAGTACCCTATGGAAAACATAACAGATTTTTTTTTAGTTAAATATCATCGACACATAGGTGGCAACGCTGACTTCGTTTGAGTAGGTCGGATATCGCTGGCTCTCGTTTCTAAGTGTTTGTTTTGTGCAAAAAGTGATGCAATTAACAATTTGTGGATATTTACATTGGTTACAATGATAGAACTATTACGGTATATGTTTTATTGAGAAAAATTCAAGTATTTCTTCGAAAAGGTGAACATTGAAATATTGAACGAAGCAGGCCTAGCGGGCTACGGAGCTTGGCGAACGGCTGCATTTCATACAAATGCCGTTTAAGCTGACGCTGTGGTCGGCAGAACGTCTCGAATAACAGATTTAATTAATCGAATTGGTGACGCTAATATTATTACTTGTTTAGACGTACTGAAAGGATATTGGGAAATTCCTTTAGAAGAAGAGAGTCGTGATTTGACTTTATTTAAGACTCGCCGTGCTCAAGGTAGAAGGTAGAAGGTTGACCACCGCGATTTTCCATAGCCTCTAGAGACCCGAGCCGAAAATAATGCACTTTATTCACAATTTTTAACTTTATCTAGCATAAATAGCATTAAGTAAAATAAATACAAACAAAAAATTTCAATTCAAAGTTTTTAATTATGTTAATTAAGTGGTACCCAAATGGTACCCATTTGGGTACCATTTGGGTACCACTTAATTAACATACTTGGGTTTATATGCAGACAAAAATCAGTTACTTCTCACGGAATTCTAAGAAGCAGTTTCTGTTTTGCAAGCTCAAAAATAGATTGTATTTAATGCATCTAACTCTGGATTTTCCTTTACAGCCTGGATTATGGCATTTCTTCTGATTTTGCAATTTGGACTGCACTGGGAAATGCCCCATTTTGTCGTACCTCATATGATTGCCTGCTATGGAGATAACTTTTTGGACATACTGTCTTCTTCTAGTAATTTTGAGGTTTCTTTAAGAATTAAACTTTCTGCAATTTCAAGTTTGATTTGTATCAATTATAGATCGTCTTTTCTTAGCACCTGACTTTGTTTGCAATGGCGTGTGTAGAGTATCCATGCATTACACGTTGCCATGTCAAGGAAATGTGCAAAAATACACATTGGCCATTTTATGGGGCGTGTTCAAATGAGATATTATAAAATAAATCTATCCATTAGATCTACTCCACCCATATAAGTATTATATGCTTTTGCAGCAGCAGGTTGCTTGAAATATATCTTCCTAATATATCTTCCTATTTGCTTCCTTGCTCCATCTCTTGCAAATTCCTTCAGGGTTGATGCAAAATGCACTGCACAACACCAATACCGACTTATTGTCCTTCCATTTGATTAAACAGGCTTTTCCATCTTCACGAGTTCGGAATTTAAAAGAACATCTTTCCATATGTCGATCTTGTGGAAAACTAGCTGCAGTACCATCAGTTCGTTTGCTCATTACGGAACCAGTCAAAAAGGTAATCAAGAATTGGTATACTTGTGAAAAACCTGTCTGTGAATAGATGAAAAATTGATGTTTCTGGCACTGTACTAACTAAATGCTTTACTATAGCTCCTCCTAAACCATAAGATACTTTTTCATCTGTTGGCACTGTATCTGCACCCGCATAGATAACAAAATCCAAAACCAAACCATCCTGTGTAGTGAGTACAATCCTATAGGGTTAGGCTTTGATGGGACATTGCCCAACGACCAGAAAATGGTTGACAAACATCAGTTGACAAACATTTTTTCCGAGGCAGATCTTTTTCTCTTTCTGGTTTGGATCAGTAGGTAGTACCTTTACAGGAGTAATTATTTCTTGTCCATTGTGCACAGCCTTCACTTTCAGGTTCGAAATTCTTAAGGAAATCAGGATCATCAGTATCTGATAACACTTTGCGCAAGAATTTCCTCTTCTGTCAAATAACGAACTAAAAAAATAAAATAACAAATTTTTTTAGCATTCGAGACCCGAGGTACCCTATTGGGTACCTTCTTTTTGAACATCGTTAAGGGGACATTCAACCTGGTTTTTTAAAAATTTCAATATTTTACTTTGTATACAAAATGAGAATAATTAATACTGTTTTTTTTGCTGTTTTGGAGGCATTTAGAATGCACAAATAAGTGTTTTGTGAAAGAAAAAGACTTGTTTTTCAAAACTTTCTTCAAAGTTGCTAGAAATTTTCAAATTCTTCCATGCGCCTTAATTTTCTTCCGATTTCTTCCAAGTTTCTCACTATTATTAATTACTGTGTTTGTCACAAAACAGTGCATCATTCTTTGGAACCACAAATATTTTTCAAATTTATAGATCATGAAATAAAGTAGAAACATGCAAAAACATAAGAAAATAACAGACAGATTTAAAAAAAATTGACTTTTAATTTACACACTAAAAAAGTAATGCACAATTAAGTTTATATGCATATGGTAAACCTATATTAAAAAAAATTGACGGCTTTTAAATCATTTAGGATACGCATGGAGCATTTTGAAAAATTCCAGCATTTTTGAAAAAAAAATTGAAAAACAGGCATTATTCTGCCAAAAAATCCTTATTTTGAATTCTAAGACTCTTCATTTTAGTAAAAAAGAATATTTATTATTATCATTCTGTATATAGAGTTAAAATTGAAAATTTAAAAAATTCGAGGTTGATGGTAGCTTGTCCCCTTAATGACACAAATAAATATAAATAATGTGTATTAATTCATGTTTATATAGTCACTATGGTCTAAACTTTATATAAATATAACACAAAATGTAAAAGAAAATGTTTAAAGAATAAAAATAAATAGTTTTCTTACCTCTAGTACGTCTAGAAGCCATTTTCAGATTTCCCGCCACTTTAACTAAAGATCCTGACTTCGGATCTGGAACTGGTAGCACCATTTATCAGGAATCGCTTAAAATAGACTTTACCTAGTTGGGTCCCGTCGGTTTCGAAGATGATTAATGTTTCTGGGGATGTTTTAAAAAAGGTACCCAATTGGGTCCCGTGGGACTCAATGAATAATGCTTTGAATGAACACTGTGATTTCTGTAGAGTATAACTGGATGATATAGCTATATTTTCATCTGACTGGAAGACACACCTGCAACATTTAAATGCTGTATCGTCTGAATTGGCTAATCTTAGGTTCGCTGCAGATGTGAAAAAGTGTGTTTTGAATTATTTTCCTTTTTGTGTTTTGAAGAGTGGAGTTGGTATTTTTAAAGTTTGGAAAATACTCATATATATGTGTATCAAGTCTTATGTCAAGGCATCTATCCGTCTGTTTAAAAAAAAATTATGTGTCTAAGAATATTGTGTTACATTTTTTTTCAGATTTTGCTTCGCTCAATCTGCGTGGCACAATCTTGTTGGGGGAGTGTCATGTAACCAATCCCATCCAGGTTTGTCACATCTGAAGCGAAGTGAAGATATTCCCTCTCTCTCGGCTTCGTATTTAAGAGATGGCTGGAATGCGAGAGGGAGGAACGCTCGAGTAGATTAGCTTTTAGTATAGGACAGTGGTCGGCAAACTCATTAGTCAACAGAGCCAAATATCAACAGCACAATGATTGAAATTTCTTTTTGAGAGCCATTTTTTTTTAATTTAAACTATATAGGTAGGTGCATTGTTATTAACTTAATTAGGACACTCCTAAGCTGGACTTTGCTAAAAACGTCCTCAATCTCATTGAGGTACGTTCGCTTCCAACTCTCCCATTCACACTCGTCTTGTATACTTACACTCGTCAAAAGTGAAATTTCAACACCATGAAGGAATGCGCGCAGCGATGTGAAAATAACAGGATCGGTAGAGTTAAGACACATATGCAGATAATTGAAGAAACAAACAAAGACATGATAAATTAAACTGTTTATTCAGTATTTAATGTGGCCACCACGGGCAGCTATACAGGCCTCTAAACGGCGAGGAATACTGTCTATTAATGGTCTCCTGAGATATTCCTTGCCAAGCCGAGTCCACTGCAGCTCTCAGTTCGTCTACGGTATGGGGCTGATGGCAGCCCACACATGATCGATGGGAGAGAGATCGGGTGAGGCTGCCGGCCAGGGAAGGATGTGCATTCCATTGAGGCTGTTCAGAGTGTGACGTGCGACATGAGACCGGTCAATGTCTTGCTGGAATAACGGCCTGCACAAGTGGCCGAACCACAGGCATAAAAACATATGTTGCCTACCGGGACGATGTTAAACTGCCATTAATGTGCACAAGGGTTGTCCGCTGTCCGAACATGATGCCACCCTAAACCATGAAGCTCTGTGTGGGGCCGGTATGACGTTCGACGATATGAGCTGGCAGGTAACTTTCTCCGGGAAGCCGCCACACATGTCCACGACCGTCATTCCTCTATAAACAAAATCGGAGTTCGTCTGAAAACAATACCCGATGCCATTCGTTCGTCCAGTGACGATAACGTCGACACCAAGCCAGACGGGCAGCCCTGTGTCGAGTGATTAAAGGATCCCCAGTGGCTGGCCGCATGCAAAATGTTACGGATGATTTGGCAGGAGACAGATGTCCCATCTGATAATGGTAGGTAGGTCTCAATATGACTTGCCGTGGCGAACGGGTCGAATTTGCCTATCAGTGCCATCTGACGTTCACCTTGATGATCCACTGCCTCTCTGATGGTCCTGCGTCCATCGTGCCCCACATCGCTGAATTGTAGTGTTCAACACGACTGGCAATTGCGCGCATCGACAAACCGAGCTCCTGCAGTTCTCGTTCCTCAGACGATAACTGCTGGTATTCAGCTCGCTGATGTCTCCGAGGCATTTTCTACCCTTCTTCATGTTCCGTTACAACAATAATCTGTCATTCATAGTATAAACAGAGAGAGCCAGCTACTGGGTATCATGTGACCAGATGCGCTTAATCATTTGCATATGTCTCTGACATTTACCGATCATGTTATTGATGATGTTTACCGATGATTATCACTACACGCATTCTTTCATGGTGTTGCAATTTCACTTTTGACGAGTGTATTTCATCTATCTCCTTTCGTTCAACCTCTATATATGTCCAAACCATCTCAACATACCTTTCTCAATCCTCGGCACTACACTTTCTTTCACTTCACAGCGATCCCTAAAATTAACTTAATAAACTTTACTTGCACTTTTAAGTCTTAGTTAAACTATAGATGCGTTGAATAAAACTTGATATAATACTTAATATCGATATTATTTATTGATAAAATTAAATTGCAAGGTATCCATAAAATTAAATCATGACAATGAAAGACTAATATGAACAATTGCCTCGCATCTCTTTGGAAAGTTTGGTTAAGTCAGGAGTGTATATTGTTTTTAATTTTAGGCACGATTCCAGGTTCTCATCAATAAGACAACTTCTCAATTAACTCTTGATAAGATTCATGCTCGAAAAGGATTGTTCGTATGAATATGCAGACCCGATGATAATATGAGACAGGAATACTATTTCAGGTGTTAAAAATCAACATATCTTCCAGGCCTTTCAAAGCAGACCACTTATGCTTCACATTTGTTTTTCTCCAATATTTCTATATCAGCACAAAGACGTTCAAATTTCGAGTTCCCCAATTCTTTGTTTTTTGAATCCAGCAATTGCATTTAAAAGTTGCCGATGTCAATATTAATGGTAGAAAAACTTAATTCTGTTATTAGTAGCATTAAGAGGTTTTTTAACAAAAGCTAACGTCGCTTTGCTGTTTCTGACTTCCCGAAACCTGTTGAGAAAAGCTTTCCTAATATTTAAAAGTGTTGTTTTGAAACAGCAAATGTCAATATCATAATTATTTTCTTGGCGATGTTTCAACAGGCTTGGAAAGTGAATTAAGTTTCTCTATCAAAATCTTGAGCAAAAATAGATTATTTGTTTTAGAATGAAATAACTTCTTCTAACATCGAAAAAATTGTGTTTCCTTTCCACTGTAGTTTACGATTAAGCTGATTTAGATGGTAGAAGTAAGATGATTTTCACGGTAGACGTTACGTCTACCATGAAATAAATTTTTGGGATCCACTGATCGTTCGTTAGGTCTGAATAGTGAACACCCTTCTCAAGGAGAAATGCTCTAATTTCTGTTTTTCAGGAAGCGAAACGTTTCAAAACGTTTCCTCTTGATAACCAACGTACCTTGTTATGCAGCAGAAGATCTGCGTACTCACTCTCCATTTCAACTAAAAATTCTTTAAATTGGCGATGATTAAGAACTTTAGCTATAATGGAGTTGATAATCTTAATCAACCATTCCATAACTTTGCAAATTTCTTCTGGAAATGTCTGCGCTCAAAGTTCTTGATGAATGATACAATGGTAATGGACTCATTGTAAGTATCTCGTGATTTTTCTTTCAAAAAAGCATCAAACCCGTTTCTTACGCAGGTCATTCTTTTCTCCCCGTCTGTTGAAATTGAGACAATTTTATCGAGTTGAATATGATGTTTTTCAATGCACTCAGTTACAGCATTTGCTGTATCCTCGCCACGTGTTTGACCTTTGAGTGGCAGTAATCCTAAATATTTTTCTTCAGGACCTTTAGATAAAATAAGTGAAACTTACGCTGTACCATTTATGTCACGAGACTCTTTACCTGATATTGATAAAGCTTAAACCGATTTAAGGTCTTCGACTTACTGGTTGGCTATATTCGAAGACATTTTGACTAGTCTAGTCTTTCCTGCGGGGACACGCTCTCGGAACATTGTAGAACACGATGCAAAGATACGACTTGACGGTACGCGTTGACATTTAATCTTTCTGGAAATGTTTTCTCATTAAGTCGCTTCAGAGCACTCGCCTAAAAACACATAAACACCAACTAAGTATGTAAAAACAGAAATAAGAAAACCAATGTTCACGAAGTTTCAATCGCACTATACGTGTTAGCCCGCACGTGGTTATTTTGTGGAAGAGCCACACTGAAGAGCCGACCACTGGTATAGGAGACCGACTTTCTTAGAAGCTTTTTAAGTTACGTGTTTTTATTTTATAATGTAAATGTAATGTGTTAGTTCGTATTTTGTCCTGTCTTAATAGAATAAAAACGCTGTTTGTTTGTGAATTTGTCGTTAGTTGATTGAGCGGCATTAGAATATATATATATATAAATTGTCATGAGAGGTTAATAAAAAAATCCTGTAAAAATTCTGAAAATATTATAATATTCTGAAAATATTGACGTAAGAAAGGATTACTTTTTGTCATTTAAAATTTTATTAATATCCGTTTAAGTAAGTCGAAGTATCTTAAATCATAACTAATTGAAATAAATATTGAGATAAAGGCTAAAAGGTATATCGAAAGATGAAAAACTTTAAATTTTAATCATTTTAAGATGACATTTCGCTTTCTTCCTCTGTTTATGTCAAGTACATTGATTTCAATGTCTTATTTGAGTGCCAAAGTCATTATAAAATGTTCAGTTCGTGTGTGCTAACTAATTTCTACCGATCTCTTAGGTCCCACTCTGGAAGGATCGGTTTCATTCTGTGTTTCTGTTGTATTAGGACGGTTTGTTAAAGTGCACTGCTTCGAAGTAAAAGAGGGGAAGTATAGGATGTATCAATCATTATCTCTTTCCTGCCGATGTTCCGATGTTTTCTAATTTTCACGAGACTGTATCATCACGGAAAAGTCTTATCGAAAAGGCCATCTATGTCAGATATGAGGATGTGAGATTCCGCATAGCAACAAGTGAGTCAAAAACTGTCTAGACAACTCAAATAAAACTTAATACATACAAAGGTTAAAAAAAAAATCCTGTAAAAATTCTGAAATTATTTTCTTTAACGTAAGAAAGGATTACTTTTTGTCATTTAAAATTTTATTAATATCCGTTTAAGTAAGTCGAAGTATCTTAAATCATAACTAATTGAAATAAAATATTCAGATAAAGGCTAAAAGGTATATCGAAATATTGAAAAACTTCAAATTTTAATAATTTTAAGATAGCATTTCGCTTTCTTCATCTGTTTATGTGAAGTACATTGATTTAATATAAAGACACTTAAGACATATATAAAACATTGTTCAGGTATAATAAAATTTAAAGATAATACCTTATTTATATATATATATATATATATATATATATATATATATATATATACGCTTTTTTTTGGGGGGGGGGTAAGTATACTGATTTTGCGATGAGTAACATGACAGTTTTTATTTATTACAAGATAGATATGTACATAGCGTAAAGTAAAATACTTGGAGCATAGGCGTAGCGTGCTTCTAACTTTTTTTTTTTGGGGGGGGGGGGGGGGGGGGGGGGAGGGGGGCACGAATTGAATTCAGTAAGGACCCTCCTCAGCACATTGAATGCCGGATGGTCCTTAAAATATGAAATATTATGGTTTTTTGAAATCGAATAACAATAGAATTGATGTTTGAGTAGTATTCAAAAGCGAAATTCAATGAGAAAAATAAATATAAGATAACGAATATGTTTTAAACAGCATAATTCCGCACGACAATACAGTATTCTTCCAGTCGGGGCACACAAATCTGCACCCAACCAGCCACCAAGTAGACCTTTAATTAATTTCTAATTAAGAAACTATTATTCAGCAACACTGTAGAAAAAGAAGCGCTCGCATTACCATTGCTAATGATTGATTAATCTTAATTAACTAGATGGTACCCGTCAAAACTTGACGGTTATTAAGTAAACATTCCAATAAAAAAAAGGGTTCATAACCTTATTAAAATATTAGAAATTCATATGAAAGCCACGTGTGCTGGTAATTTAGAAATATTCAATAAAACACTTCAAAAAAATGTAAGAATATTTTGCGGTTATATTAGGTATTCGCTTTGAAAAGCACGCTACCGTACAGACACTTTTGAACATATCACTATCCATGTGCCGAGTTTGCAACTTTCCGAAAATACAAAATTTGATATTATTGTAATATCTGGTTAAAATAATCCCTATATATAAAACGCGTAGGTATGCGGCACAAAAATCTACGATATTTCTACACTTCGAATGGCAACGGCTGCAACTACCGGATGTAAACAGCGGCTGTCCGCAATTTAAAACCGCGTGTGTGTAGTGGCGGCATAAGTTACAACCGCTGATCTTTTGATAATACATGTTTAGATCTATCAAATCCAGTGTTTAACCATGGACAGTTGTATGTAGGTTTATCTAGAATCCATTCTTTTGATTCTGTCGCTTTAGTATCTCCTACTTTTGAAATACTCAAATCTGTATATCAAGAAGTTTTATGAATATCATAGTTGAAATCCACACTATATTTTAGCTCCATTTTATAAGTGAGGAAATTTTCCCAACAATTTATTATTTAATATGATTAAGTGTAGATATCTGAATTGTTAACAGTAATTCATACAGAGAGTGGTGTAATCAACACTATATTTCAAATTTTCCCCCATAATTTCTTATTTGTTGTAATGATAAAGTATAGATATCTTAATTTTGAAAAATAGTACATACAAAGAGGGATGTAATTTTTAAAATCATTGATGTGGGCTTTCTCAGTCTTATCTTTAACTCTGTTCTAAGGTAATGGAAATTCACATTTTTTGATCACGATGTTTTAGAATCAGCTTAATAGAGAATACCCCTTAACAACATATATTTATGATGACAGGTAATTGTAACATTCCTTACATATGTCACTTTCAGTTGTGTTGTTTTGCAAAAGGAAATTTCAAACTAAAAGTGACCATGCTGGTCACGCAGCGGCTAGTATAGTTAAAATATATATATATATATATATATATATATATATATATATATATATATATATATATATATATATATATATATAAAAAGATGAATGAATGACTAACTTCATGTTTACATTTTCATGTCCCGAATATATAAAATGAATACTTGTTATTAATTTAATTGAAACGCTATGAAAACGTGAAAAGTATCGGAAAATTACAGACTTTTAAAAATTTAAGAAAATTTTGCCGTTATGTTAGGTATTCGCTCTGAAAAGCACACCACTATACAGTACATACCGTAGATAGTACATGTAAAAACGTGATGAATGAATGACTAACTTCATGTTTACATTTTCAAGTCCCGAATATATAAAATGAATACTTGTTATTAATTTAATTGAAACGCTATAAAAACGTGAAAGGTATTGGAAAATTTACAGACTTTTAAAAATTTAAGAAAATTTTGCCGTTATGTTAGGTATTCGCTCTGAAAAGCACACTACTATACAGTACATACCGTAGATAG
This sequence comes from Dolomedes plantarius, assembly GCA_907164885.2. NCBI lineage: Eukaryota > Metazoa > Arthropoda > Arachnida > Araneae > Dolomedidae > Dolomedes > Dolomedes plantarius. The sequence continues at coordinate 125,762,934 of OU015503.1, forward strand.
TACCTGTCAAAACTTGATGGTAAGTAATTGAACAGTTCCAATAAAAAAAAGATTCATAACCTTGTTAAAATATAAGAAATTTTTACAGAATATTACTGTTTTGCAACCTGATGTGTTGCAATTTAGAACATTTAAATTTACTTGAATGTTTGCTGTCTGATTTGTTAATTTTAAATTGTTTTCTAATTTGAAGGTGAAATTTTTTAATACTTTTTTTATTAGATCTGAAAAATAAAGTAATATAATTCGAGAAAGTGGCACAAAACAAAATAATAAAATGTCCCCTTATAATCACCTGAAATATTGTTTTAAGGTGACTGCCTACATTTGGAGCCAATTTTTTAAAAAAATCATTTTTTAAAGATTTTTTTGTTTTTTATGGTAAAATAGCACTTGAAAATTAAAAAATAAACAAAAACTTGCCAGTAAATACCATACATTTTTATAAATTGGTCAATTTGAAGTAATTTTCAATGAAAATTAGCTAAAATGCGACACATATGACAGTTATCTTAAATGACCCACAATCTAAGAGAAATTTTAAAATGCAAAAATGTTGCAATATGAAAATTTCCCCGATTCATCATTCCTCTCCTTATAAAAACAGCCCCAAACACAGTGGCGTATGCAGGGGAGGGGTTGATGGGGGTTAACCCCCCCCCATTTTTTCTGATTACATATATTACTTCAATAGGTTCAAGCTCTGCACTGATTGCTCAAAACTACTTTTTCATAGTAACCCCCCCCCCTTTTAAAAATTTCGGCGTATGCTGCTGCCCAAACAAAAACTATTTAACTATTTATTATTATGCATCAGTTATTGAGTGTCATTTCATTAACAATAGCATCTAAAACATTTTCCGAAAATTTATATGTATTATTGTGTGAAATATCATGATAACGGTAAAGATTTGTGCTAAAAACATAATTCTGAGAAAAACTCAGTTCAAGTTGTTTACCACTTCAATTTTGTAGCAGACATTTTTTAAAATAGCTATAACTCTGCTTCTAATTGATGTAGAATGAAAATCAAAATGGTTTTGAAAAGAGAAAAGATTGAATTGCACGATTCCTGGAAAAAATAAAATTGACCAAAATAGTCAAAAAATGACATTTTCAACGTAGGCAGTCACCTTAAAAGATACACTATCATCGCAATAGAATGCTTTACTAAAAATTATTACAGTGAGGTTTTTTTAAAAATATTGAAGTTTATAATTAAAAAAAACGTTCTTGGAAAAAAAAAGCATGCTTGCAGCTGATTTTAAAATCCGACTTGTACAGTCTAACTAATGCAGCCAGATATTTAGAAACAATACTGCTAATTCAATCTATTTCAATGTAATATAAATATTTTATATAATCATGTATTGTGCTATATATATGTATAAATAGGCTATGTATAAATATATTAAACAAAATAAAATATATAAATAAAATCAGATTAAAATATCATGCAAATTATTCACGTGCAAATAATTTTTGCATGTGTATTTCAATTTAATGTACATATATTATATATTATGCTATATATATGTATAAATAGGCTATGTATAAATATATTAAGAAAAAATAAAATGTATAAAGAAAATCAGATTAAAATATGCAAATTATTCACGTGCAAAAAATTTTTGCACGTGTATTTCAATTTAATGTACATATATTATATATTATGCTATATATATGTATAAATAGGCTATGTATAAATATATTAAGCAAAAGTAAAATATATAAAGAAAATCAGATTAAAATGTCATACAAATTATTCATGTGCAAAAAATTTTTGCATGTGTATTTCAATTTAATGTACATATATTATATATTGTTAAATATATATATATATATATGTATAAATATATATTAAGCAAAATAATATATATAAACTAAAGAAATTCTGATTAAAAATCATACAAACTTATTGAATCGTTACCAAACACGTATTAGATGTGGAATATATAGAATTCCATGTGTTGTAAATGCAAAAAATCTGTATACTGCAGATTTGGCCTTTTGAACCGGCTAGCTTATTATTACAGCAACTTTTGTGACGTACAGTTTGGAACATATCACTGCGCATGCGTCAAGTTTGCAACTAAATTCGACATTATTGTAATATTAAATTGTAATACTGTATTGTAATATATATTATATATTATGTATTAAAAAATATATAGTATATATTAAAATATATATATTAATATGGTTAAAATAATGAAAACCTGTTTTACTGTGAAAAAAATTCTGATTAAATTTTTCTTAAATTAACGAATCACGGTGAATGAATGACTCACTTGTGTTTACATTTTCAAGTTCTGAGTAACACTATGATAACGCGAAAGGTGGCGGAAAAGAGATAATTTTGAAATAAAATTGATCGAAATAAAGTTGATTTGTGTCGATATTACGTTGTTTTAATTACAATTATTTGGGTTTAGTTGGCAAATAATCTTTTTGAACTTTACTTTTAACTTGTTAAGCCTAACTCATAAAACAAAATGGATGCCAAATGGATGGATATGAGGTGGTCGCTCCGGACGCGTTACGGACAGAGTCGACTACAGAACACGGCAACTATTATAAGGATTTTATCATTACTCTTTCTAAAGCATTATATCCTAAACATCAAGCCCTTGTTCCTGGTTGCACCCTGCTTTGGCCAAATTTTATTTTCCTTTCATTTTTTTCCTCCTTTTTTCCTTCCTCTCTTTCCCCCCTTTTTCTTTTTTTTTTCTTTTACAATAATACAATTACACACAGTGTACTCTAAAACAATTGTGGACAATATACAGTGCAATAATACAACTATCCATACGATACAATAATACAATACAGTCGATACAAATATATTATGTACCGATGCATATGTAGCAACACATATACGACAATACACACTCAAGAGCCAAAACGACGTTTATGACCACCTGTCAATAACGAGTTCGCCCACCTTTGGCGCGCAACACAGCTTCGACCCGCCTTGGAATGGATGCCACAAGTCCTTGGTAGATGGCCGGAGACAGATTGTACCAGATGTTTAAGCAACGGTCACGCAAATCCGAGATATTGCGAATTGGTGGTCTTTGAACTCTGAGCTGCCGTCCCATGACATCTCAAATGTGTTCTATCGGATTGAGATCCGGTGAGTTAGGCGGCCAGGACATTAACTGGAATTCAGCATCATGTTCCTGGAACCACTCCAACACAATTTTAGCCTTGTGACACGGGGCGTTGTCCTGTTGGAACATTCCATTTCCAGCTGGAAAAACAGAGGCCATGTAAGGGTACAACTGGTCCGCAATGATGTTCAGATACCCTGTAGCATTCATGGTCTGCCCTACCACAACCACGGGTCCCATAGACGCCCAAGAGAACGTCCCCCAAAGCATAATACCGCCACCATCGGCCTGTGTATGACCTACTGTACATCGAGGGAGCAACAGTTCGCCTGGAAGACGGCGTATCCTGACACGGCCATCGGCGTGATGAATGACAAACCATGATTCATCTGACCAGGCAACTCTCTCCCACTGATCCATGGACCAGTCGCGATGTTCCCGGGCCCAGCGCAGGCGCAGTTGGCGATGACGCTTGGTCAGCAAAGGCACACGAGTGGGACGTTTGCTGCGTAGCCCCATATCCAACAGTGTCCGCTGAACAGTGTGCTGCGAACCTATTCTACTTGGCCCTGCATTGTATTGGGCTGTCAGCTGAGCCACTGTCTGGCTCCGGTTTTGCTTCACCATGCGAGACAGTCTCCGACGACCTTTTTCTTTGATAGCGTGTGGACTCCAACACCATGTCGTCTACTGCCGGTTTCACCGTCATTCATCCACTTTGCATAAGTACTAACAACTGTAGGTCGCGAACAACCCACGAGTCGTGCAGTTTCGGAAATACTTGTTCCGAGCCTTCGAGCCATTACAATCTGCCCTCTATCAAAGTCGCTTAGATCCGCAGCCTTTTCCATCACACACAGAAGTAAGTGAAAGAATGATTCTTCAGACTCTCCAGCAGCAGTTAAATACCACTTCCACCTGATCACGTGCCTTCCACGTCATCCAGGCGAATTCATTGCAAAATGTAGGGGTGGTCATGATGTTTTGGCTCTTGAGTGTGTATATATATATATTTATATATATATATATATATATATATATATATGTATGATAAGCTTTCCTTTTTTACGTTAATTTAGCGCTATAATAATGATGCAGTCGTGGTCCAAAAGATAGAAGATAAGACGAATTATTCCTTTAAAGAGTATTTATTACGACTTCATTGAACCAGAGCTCCGAAATAGTTGGCCAGACCACTCCACCCAAAGGACCGCTAGCCATAGAAACCTTCCCCATCGAAATCTATCTGCCAACTAACTTAGTTCTTTGCTATTCTCCCGCCCAATATTTTTGCTCACTCTTAAATCGAATGTTCTCAAAGCTTCTTCCTTATGTAATGTTAACCCCTCATCCGAGTAATCTCCTTTTAAAAACCGGACTGTCAGGTGACGACCTCTGTTGGTAACTTTTGCTATTAAAACCCTCGTTTCCTTTTTTTCGATGATATTTCATGAATTTGTAGTATTAAATTGCTAATTCCTATTTTTCTAAACAAAACCCCCGTTTAAGGTTCCCCATAGTTAAGGTATTACAACTTCCCCCCTTCCTCTGAAGGCGTGTACACAAAGAGTCACGAATACTCTGCAGCACGTCTCCAGAAGAGAAAACGAAAATTAATTCTAAACCTAAATGATTATTAATCGAAAAGAATGCTGAGTAGGGCTGCAGTCCCTAATCAACAAAATTAAATTAAAACCTAAATGAATGAAAATTATCCCTAACCTAAATTTATCTCTTCTTACTCCTAGCCTGGTTTCCTAACTATCTCTAATTTGAACTGTTATTGTACACAACCATGAAGGAGCTCTGAATGAAAATTACACCTTACATCTGTCTCCAGTCGAGACAGAAACTAATATATCACATTATTAATTATTACAATAAAATTTTCCCAACGTTATCTATAAAAGTCAAAATAATATAAGGCACTTATCAAAACAAGACATTAAAATCGCTAAGTAAACATTATAATTACCTTAAAGCATGCAATTTAAGTAGTCAGTAGATAACAATAGTACATTTTTAAAAAAATATTAACCATAAAAAGTTCAAAGTAGTAAAATAACTGGACTGTCAAAATTAAAGAATTAACACAAAAGTCCACATACTTGAATTTTATCAAGTCCATGCATAGTGTTGGCTAAATTGGAGTTCTGCAGTTCTTTGACTGGTTACAAAAATTTATAGTTTTTTGCCAATAAAATCTCACTCCAGCTACGTGGACAGTTTCAGAAAACATTTCACATTTAAATTCAAAATAGTAAGCAAATATCATTTAAAACAAGAAAATAATACAAAAGTACTGAAAAATATGTCTTGTGGTACCACTTTATTTTAAGGAGGCCTCCACGCTGGATATCATTATACTGTGTGACCCTGTAAAAACTCAGAGGCATAACATATTAATATTTGACAATTATAACAAATTTGAGTTTTCTTATAGGATCCAATTTACCGAACATCATAGATTTGAATTATCATCAACTTCATTTGTTTTATAGAACTCTTTAACACCTTTAATTTTATAATCGTATGAAATTCAAAACATCTCTTCATAATTTAACTCACAATTTTCATTTAAACATAATTATCATTTACAATTTACCATATCAAAAATTTCACAATGAGAGATTCATCATGTCAATGCAATACACTTGTGGTACTTGTGCACATCTCCTTCATTTGCATAATATTCTGTTTAATTCAAGGTGCGTGTGTTTGTGTAGTTGTTTGCACAAGTGCTTAGTTGGATCAGAGGAGAGCAGGTTCAACAATTTCTCACCGTCTTTTTTTAAGAAAATTTAGATTGAAAATTGGTGCGTATAGTGCTCTACCCTGAAACTCCAGGTTGGTAAGGGCTCAAAAGAGATCAGTAGTCACTCACTGACTCCAGAAAAAGGAAAAGGATTTAACACCCAGCCAACCAAGAGGAAAAAGGTAAGGGCTCAAAAGAGATCAGTAGTCACTCACTGACTCCAGAAAAAGGAAAAGGATTTAACACCCAGCCAACCAAGAGAAAAATGGTAAGGGCTCAAAAGAGATCAGTAGTCACTCACTGACTCCAGAAAAAGGAAAAGGATTTAACACCCAGCCAACCAAGAGGAAAAAGGTAAGGGCTCAAAAGAGATCAGTAGTCACTCACTCACTGACTCCAGAAAAAGGAAAAGGATTTAACACCCAGCCAACCAAGAGAACTACGTTTACTCATGAATTCCAATGGGGAAAACATGAGTCAACAGAAACCTGAAGGAAAGGGAGGACAAGGAGCGGTCAGCCCACAGCCTGTCTTTGGTCATTACTTGGTTTATATTGGATTAATTCAGCACTTGAAGTGACTGACACGTAGAATTGAGTTTATACGAATGGTTAGGTAATTGGGATGACTTCCAAATGATGTAAGAAGTGGGTCGATAGGACAGATCTTCAAGAAAGAGGGAAATTAAAAAAAGTAAAAGAATTAGACTTGTCATAATTGGTGGTTGACTCAGAAGATCTAAAAAATCACATAAAACAGTTTCTAGTAGAGAGTTTAAATCAAGACAGTTTTTTTTAAAAATTATTTTTAGACAACACACAAAGAAATAAAATCAAAAGGTAATGGATCTCTGAGCTTGAGGTTGGTCATAATTGGGAAAATACAACATACAGTTCAGTTCATTAAACAAACCAAAACATTATAAAATAGTGATAAACATTTCAAAATAACCCAGAAAATGTAGATTTAGAAAAAGTTCTTTCAACAGTCATTTAAATTTTAACTCAAAGTATACAATTGCTAAAGTGCAATAGAAAATCAATAGAAATTACATTATAGTTTTTAGTTAATTTCTCATTATTACATTTAATTTAATTTTTATAGTTTTATATCATCATCATCATTGACATTCAAAAATTTACAATTTCAATTTTACTTGTAATTTGTACAAGACTTTCTTATTTTCCCCTCTCTCCCCAAGAAATACTGCATGAACTTAAAATTATTTTAATATAAACTCATTTTTTTTGGATGAAAATGTCTTAATATTTTTGAATGTACAATGTCGGTGTCCTTTCCAGTATATTGATTTGGCCTGTTAATTTCAAAATTTACATTAGATAGTTGACTTAAAATTATAAAGGGGCCTGAATAAAGTGGATCCAGTTTTCTTGAATTTGGGAATTTAAATTCTTCGTACATCACTAAGTCTCCAATTTTAAAATTTGACTCCACAAAATGTTTATCATATCTTTTTTTATTAATTTTACGGTGTTGAATAGTTCTTTGCACAACAATTTTCCTGGCTTCCTCAACTGGTGGGTAATTTAATGAAGTTGTTTGTGGCAAAGGTGAATCATATGGCAGAGTTCCAAATAAAAGGTAGTTTGGGGAAAAACCAGTCAAAGAAGGGGTTTGATTGTCGTATTCAGAAGTTACTTGTTCTAAAATTTTTGTCCAGGGAATTGTTTTCGAAGAAGAATTTACCTTACATCTTAATTTTGCTACTATTGTTTGATTACATCTTTCATTCTTTCCGTTAAGTTGGGGCCTATGTGAATAAGTCAACAATTATTTTATATTGTGATGCTTCAAAAATTTCTTAAATCTTGAAGAAGTGAATGCAGCATTTCTATAACTGAGTATTTGTTTTGGAACCTTTATATTGAAAATTTGTTTCAAGCAATTTGTGTATGTTTCACTGGTTACACTCTTTGAAGGGAATGTCCATATATATCTGGTTGCATGATCAATTACAAGATGAAGATATTTTTAAGTTGAATTGTAATCATTGAAACCCCCAACAGTATCAACTGAAATTAAGTCAAATGTTTCTTTTGCCACACGCACCTGCTACATCAGTCCACAATTTTCTGAGTTGATTTTTTATTCTTTTGACAGGTTTCACAACAACGAACAAAATTTGCTATGTCTATGATTATGTCTTGCCAATAGTAAATTGGGAAAATTAATTTTAACATCTTCTTTACACCTGGGTGACCAAATTTTTCATGAGCTGAATTTATTAATTTTACTCTTGGTGATGGCGGAACTACAATTTTGACTAAGTTTTTCTTCTCTACAGTTAAGACTCCGTTATATTTTTTATACTTCATATTATTTATATTAACACCCCACTGTTCTTTAATTATTTCATCTGTGCTTAGGAAATAACAATATTGATTAAAAAAATGACTTACAGGGTTTCTGGATAACATATCAGCCTCATGATTGCATTTTTCTTTAATATACACTATATCATAATCATACATTGATAATTTTAATGACCATCTAAATAGCCTGCCAGTTAAATTTTTTACATTTTTTAGCCATTGTAATGCAAAGTGATCTGAATGTATTATAAATTTCTGTCCATGTAAATAACAGTGATATTCGTCTATCGCATCAATTATTGCTAAGCATTCAAGTTCAGTAATGGCATAATTTTTCTCATGTTTTCTTAATTGTCTGGAATAAAAAGCGATTGGATTTAACTGTCCATGTGGATGTTTTTGTTTCAAAACTGCAGCTATTGCTTCTTGACTAGCATTGACAAACAAGTGACATGGATAATTTGGATTATATAAAATCAAAAATTGGTTTAAAAATTAACTCATCTTTTAATTTTTGATATGACATTTGACATTCAGGGGACAAATTCCATTTTACATCTTTCTTTAATAATTTGTTGAGTGGTAATCTTAACTTAGCATAATCTTGAATGAATTTTTGGTATACATTTATTGAACCTAAAAATCTTTGGAGTTCTTTTACATTTTTGGGTGGTAATAATTTTTTTATTGTTTCAATGTTGGTATTTTGTGCAGAATACTGTCCTTGTGACACCTCATATCCTAAGAAATTTCTTTCCTTCTCTGCAAATTGACACTTTGGTTCTTTTAGTTTGATATTTTCTTGTTTACAAATTTGAAAAATTTCTTCTAAGTGTTGCATGTGTTCATTAAAATTTTGAGAAAAGATTATTATGTCATCAAAGTAATTTAGTGCATATTTTATTTGATACTTTTTTAAATTTGCCTAATTGCTCGTTGAAAAACACTTGGAGCATTTCTCCATCCAAAGGGGAGCCTGAGCCAGTCATATAGTCCAAAATTTGTTGTAAATTCTAATTTTTCTGTGTCTTTTTCGTGTATTGCAATATGCCAATAACCTGAAGTTAAGTCAAGTGTCGAGAAGTACCTAGCATGGGTCAGTTGGTCAAGGAGGTCATCTATTCTTGGAATAGGATCTGAATGAAATTTTGTTATTGAATTTAATTTACGGCATAAACGAGTTTTTTCTTCTCCTTTTTTATTTACCGGAGTTACTGGTGATGCAACCGGTGAATGGAATGGTTTAATAAATCTTGCTTTTAACAACTCATTTATTTGTTTTTTGTATTTCTAAATTTTCAGTTTGTGGGGCACGATAAGGTCTAAGAGCTATTGGAAGTTAAGTGAACTTTTTGGGGTTCTAATTTAATTTTTCCTACATCATATTTATCTCTTGAAAATATTTTATCAAATTTCTCTAAATTGCTATCTAATTTTGACCAGTCCTCAGGTATTTGTTCTGGGGCCAAAACAACACTGGGCATTTTAAAAAGAGCATGCAGATTATGATCGGGGATACCTGATTCCTCCTTAAACTCAACATAATTTTTTACAGTTCTATTCCCAATTTCAAAATCCTCACATCTCATATTTGGTTCTTTCACATTAGGGTTTAAGTCAATTTTTGGTTTTTCACAATAATTTTTAAAACACTGTTTACATTTGAAATATCACAACAAACATTATCATTTTCAATTTTCTGCTCAAGTGAATGACCATTTTTAACACTTTCATACCTTTTAAAAGTTTTACCAACATTATCATAATTTCTGAAATTCTGAGCATTACACATAATTTATTTAAAACATTTTTCACCACAATTTTCAAACCTTTGATTTTGCACATGAAATGCATTAGGACTTTTAAATTTATAATCACAACATAATTCGATTTCATTTCCAAATTGATATACCTTTAAATTTTTAAAATTTATCTCTAAATTAAACAACCTTATGTCTTCAAGACATAATAATAAATATGGTAAATCACTTTCAACAACATATATACTTATTGTTTTTTGAATCTTTCCAATCTTTACAGTAGTTGTTATTACATCTTTAACAATGATCTAACCATTTGTTTGGTTTAAAACTATTTCATTTTGACTGTTAACTTTTAAATTTGCTAAATTTTTACATAATTTTTTTTGTATTATATTCACTGGGGATCCTGTGTCCAAAAGACAGACAATTTTAAAGTCACTCACTGTGTAGATATGAGTAGTCATCTCCTGTCCTCTCTGGTTTCATTTGGTCTGTGAAAATTAGATGTATCATTAAAGTTACTCCTTCTGTTTTGATCTTGATGATGTCTCCCTCGCTGTCCATAGTTTTCTCCAAAGTTTTCTCTTCTTGGTCTGAAAAAATTTCTTTCTTGGTTGTCTTCACTGTAATTACTTTCAAATTGTCTTGACTGGGGTCTGGTGTTGTTTCTTTCTCTCCAGTGCTGAAATCCGGCTGTCTGCTGTGATGCATTTCCGATGTTTTTCTTTTCGTCGTTTGTTGATCTGCTGTCTTGAGTTTTAATTGACGTAAAAATCTTCTTTGCTAAATCAAATTGCCACGTCTCACTAAAATGATGAGAAAGTTTTCACAGCACTCAGAAGAATTTTTATGAAAGTCTGTTTCGTAGCAATGTCCGTTTATTTCCTCAATACATTAGTACGAGTCAAATAACTGTTACTGTCCTTGTATGAAACGCACAAAAGTTTTTAAAGAGGAAAAATAATTTTAAGAAGTGCTCATCGCCGTACATGTCGAGAAGAATTTTACAATCTTTTTGTGGAGAGAAGACTGGTCTCATGCGGATATTGTCACATTTACGAAAATTTAATAAACTCGAAAAGTCATAGTTTCATTCTCCTCACACAAATTGCTGGATCCTGCTCGGCTGTTGATAAGCTTTCCTTTTTTACGTTAATTTATCGCTATAATAATGATGCAGTCTTGGTCCAAAAGATAGAAGATAAGACGAATTAATCCTTTAAAGAGTATTTATTTCGAGTTCATTGAACCAGAGCTCCAAAATGGTTGACCAGACCACTCCACCAAAATGACCGCTAGCCATCGCAACCTTCCCCATCGAAATCTATCTGCCAACTAACTTAGTTCTTTGTTATTCTCCAGCCCAATCTTTTTGCTGACTCTTAAATCGAATGTTCTCCAAGCTTCTTCCTTATGTAACGTTAACCCCTCATCCGAATAATCTCCTTTTAAAAACCGGACCGTTATATGGTGACCTCTATTGGTAACTTTTGCTATTAAAACCCTCGTTTCCCTTTTTTCGACGATATTTCGTGAATTACTAGCATTTAATTTCTAATTCCTATTTTTTCTACACAAAACCCCCGTTTAAGGTTTCCCTATAGTTAAGGCATTATACACACACACACAAACAAACACACACACACACACACACACACACACATATATATATATATATATATATATATATATATATATATATATATACACTGAATTAGGGATACCTACCTAGTAACGAGTTGCGCCTCCTCTGGCCTTGATAACGGCTGCCACACGACGAGGCATAGATTCTACAAGTTTCTGGAAACGTTCCACGGAAATGGCTTGCCAAATATTGGCTAAAGCTGTCCATAATTCAGTAAGGTTCTTTGGTGCTGTGTGATGGCCTTTCACGCCTTGTTCCAAAACATCCCAAAGATACTCAATAGGATTTAAGTCTGGGCTTCTAGGTGGCCAATTCATGACAGAGAAGTCAGAGGAATGCTCATCCAACCAGCCAGTAGCCAACCGGGACTTGTGAGAGGTACAGTTGTCTTGCTGGAAAACTCCATTACCGTGCGGATAACAGAACAGCATAAACGGATGGAGGTGATCACCCAGCAACTCTACGTACCGAATTGCATTGAGGGAGGTTGGTACACGCACCAAAGATCCCAAACTGTGCCACGAAAAAACACCCCAGACCATGATTGAGCCACCATGACCTTGTACATTTCAAGCCAGGCATGCAGGATCCATGGCTTCATGAGCCTGACGCCATATTCTCAGCCTCCCGTCGGCGTTAATTAGTCGGAATCGAGACTCATCACTCCATGCCACTCGTTGCCAGTCCTCTACACTCCAGTCTCTGTGCTCTCTTGCCCAGGCAAGACGTGCAGCCCGATGGCGAGTATAGAGCAATAGTACTGTCATAGGTCGACGGCTCCCGAAACCCATACGGTGAAGCGAGCGTTGCACAGTCCGTTTACTGACTGTACGACTGGCACCGTCATTAAACTGGGTGGTAATTTGAGCTAATGTTTGGCTTCGCTGGCTACGTACAATACGCCTGAGCCGTCTCTCACCACGCACTGTCAAGGCTAATTGTCCTTTGCAGTTTGACCGATCGCTAGTTTTTTTCCACCATCCATGTATTCTTGGTATACTCTTGAAACTGTCGACCTTGAAAATCCTAGCTGTCTGACGATTTCGGAAATTGAATGGCCCATGCGTCGCGCACCTACGATTTGTCCGCGATCGAAGGCGTCTAAATCAGGCAGTTTACCCATACTGGCAATTCCAACAACTAATTCAGAACAACCACAGTACGCGCTATATATGCAGTTGCCACAGCGCCCTCACCTGCGCATACATGATGCGCAGCGCTACACAATTTGCATAGGCTTTGCTATCCCCAATTCAGTGGCACTTCAGTATATATATATATATATATATATATATATATATATATATATATATATATATTATATGTGTGTGTGTGTATTAACTTGTTGATAATGGAGGCTATTGTAGATTAAACATTAGCCCTGTATATGAATTACCGAACTTAGAACGTCTTGCAGACACCAGACCAGTTGAGGACAAATTCGAATGCGGACGAACGCCCAATTCGCACCGCTAAACTGCTAGCCAATCATTGAAGGGGGCATCGCAAATGCGGCCAGCACTACCCCCTACAGGCCGGTTCCGAGTAGAACCGAGACCAGTGCCAAGACCGATACACTTGACCCAGATCGAAGTTTGAGAACTTGGAGGAATTTGCATCTGCGGCAGATTTTACGTGCACCAGCCGCCATTAACGCACACAGCATATATATATATATATATATATATATATATATATATATATATATATATATATATATATATATATATATATATATATATATATATATATATATATATATATATATATGCATAAATGATGTGTAATAATTAATATGTAATAAATTAAATATTAGGCCCTCCATTCTATCATTTAAATTCCCTTTCCTGAATCCAATCCCTAGTAACATTGCTTTATCGGTTAAAAACCCATAGCAACAGAACTTCCCATGAAAATTCATGCCTTGCATATCTACACGTGTATACGTCTGGAGACAGGCGTGGGTTCACATCGGCGGCCCCAAATTTTGATGATACTTCAAAATAACAGGCACATGTGCCTCGCTTCTAGCGCGTAAGGTTGAAAGGTGATATTACACTTCGCTCCGAGCATCTGAAATGAATGGACGTATTTTTCTGTCGCTCTAATAAAACGATTCGACCCGAGTGCTTCCAAATTTGATTTAATTCCTTTCAGGCTGAGTCTAGCTCCAGCCATGTAAATACGAGCTAGTTTTCCTTTTCAGGTTGCATTTTAAGAACGAGATGTAATGGATATATTACATATATATATACAGTGCTAGATTTCTAGAAATAGAGGTGCCTGAACGGTAACCTTCCGGGGTGTGTGTGTAGTGGGGGGGGATTCCAAATTATTGATAAAGAGAGGTAACTAAAGAGAGGTACCGGAACGCCATTCCGGCGAGTTCCGCCTCAAATCTAGCCCTGTATATATATATATATATATATATATATATATATATATATATATATATATATCATTCAGCTGTTCTGAAATTTTAATCCTTTTTTCTGTAAATGTTCTTGACTTCCACCATTTTTTGTTGGAATGGGGTAACTCCTTGTTGATGCGTCGATTTTTCCGCATAGAGGGTATTTTAAAAGCCAACTTCAAATTGTTTAGAGGTTTTTAGATGTAATATGTTAATCATTACAAGGGAAAAAACCTTTTCATAACATAAAAGAAGAAAAAAAGGAAATTTTGCTCTCGTATCCCGTTACAGCCTAAAAAGTTTTTCTGTACCCAGTGGCGTAGCTACATATTTAGCGCCCTGGAGCAAATAAAATCGGTGCGCCCACTTGTTTCTCGGAAGAGTTCTGGTGAAATTTGCTTTCTATCTAATCTTATTTCGATTTAAAATCTTACTTGATAACAGTTTATTTGAAATTCAAGACATTTCAACAATAAGAAATTTAATTTAATAAATAGAAATATAATAATAAAACAAATTTTAATTCTTTAAGTACTGAGTGCCTACTAATATTAACTACATATTTCATAAACTGTATTGGCAAAATGTACTTATGCATGTCCAGTTTCCACATAAAAAAAACTTGAAAATTGTTGTTTTCTCGCTTTCTCGTTTGCAAATCGGTCAATCACTTTCTCCAGATCAAGTTGACAAGCTATTGTTCTTTCAATTGATATCGTGGCCAAAGAGCTAAGACGGTGTTGTGACATGCTGCTTTTTAAATATGTTTTGATTAATTTTAGCTTTGAAAAACTTCGTTCTGATGTCGCTGTCGTCACCGGTAAAGTTAAAAAAATCATGCATGCTGTAATAATGTGAGAGAAGCTACTTGATGCTGCGGTGTGAATTAATAGTAGTTCAGCGACTTTGCGTATTGAAGTAATTTGTTGTAATTGGGTATAAAAGCACATTTTAAATCGAAGCAGTTGAGGTCCAAAACTAGGTGAAATATCGGAAAGATATGCCGATTGTAATAATTCTGATCCTTCTAGGATACTTTTATCAGGTGACGTGACGAGATATGCAGGTGATAAACATTTAAAAAGTGTACATAATTGTCGAACGGATTTAAATCTAACAGTTAATTGATTGATTATTAAATCCTTTACTTTATAAAACACATCGACTTTGAAACATTGTTCGCTGTTTTCAATGCGTTCATCTACCTGTAATTCATCAAAGAATTTTTTCACACGACGCAATCTTTTTTTGGGAAAACAAGGTTCAATATTCCATAGAGCTGATAACTCAAGGGCATCGTTTTTAACCCGAGAGCACTCACGCCCAATTTCGAACACAAGAACTCGCGCCGGGTATCTCATACCCTAGTTCATTTCTGCTATTTAAATATCAATTAATATTGTTTATATGCAAACCTTACGTAACTAAAGAACATAAGATAATAAATTAAAGATTTTTAGTGAATTTTAATAATACTTACATTTTTATAGACAATTTTTACAAACTACATACTGATGTTCAACACAGACATTTTTCCCATTTTTGGCGCATAAACTTTGTTTTTCAGTCCTTTATTACTTGGGCAAATTTACCATCGTTTATATTTTGTCTTGGGTTTTTTTGCAGGCGGTTCATTATTAGTGATTTCCAGTTCCATTGAAGGGCTTGAATAAGTTGTTTTTGTTTGAGGCACCATCATATTTAGCATGTTGCTATTGAAAAGAACATTCCATGCATCTACTGGAGAAGCGACATCTCTTGAATAATTTGTATTACCTGGAAGCTTGATAATTACGTTCCTTGAAGGCTTTCTTACATTTTGCCGGTATTTTTTCTTCAGCCATTTTGTAATTTTATCTTTACCAATATAAAAATCGGCTGTTGACAGTGAACCTTTATCTTCGGTTTCTGTCTCAATTTCAGTAGAAGAATCGTGATTGCTACAGTATTCTCCATCCTTAGAGGCATCATTATCACTAGAAATAGTCTCTAAAAGGTATCGCAATTGTTTTATTTCCTCGTCGTAATTAAAAAATCGCGCCATGATGCACTAAACTGGCAGAAAAAGAAGAAAAGATCTGATTGGACTCGCACGGGTATGACATATTTTTCTCAAAATCTATTTATTGAGCAGACTTAGTTTTTACCCCGCTGAAAGAATGTGACCTTGATTACAGCTACACGAAATTTCGGCCTAATCCGATAAGAACAAAAACATTGAATGAAAATGGATTGGGTATGTCATACCCGGTGCTAATTCTCGCGGGTTAACAAACTCCCAGTTATTCCTTAAGTTCTGGAACTGAGTTAGGAGTGATGAAAGCATCTCAACGGATTTCTCTATATCTTCATGAGTGCCTTGCAGCATTTTCGAGACTGCATTAATTGGTTCCAGTATTTTACTTTGTACAATTATCAAAATAATTGTTCAAAATAATTAATCAAATTTTTAGCTTCACGTTGCTCATCATAATTTTTTCCATTCAATGCTAAATATGTCAATATTTTAATTACATCAAAATAACGAGAACGTAGTGCATCAAGGGAAGACCATCGTGTTGGACAAACTCTTTTTAATGTTTTTGCTTGATTAGTTTCCATTAATATTGCCCAACGTCTAACAGAACTGAAAAAAATGTAAATTTTCTCTAGCTGTTCATAAAATTGCTTGACTTCCTGTACATTGGTGACACTAAATTCAAATTATGAGAACAGCAATGCACAAATCTGGCAGTGGGTCTAATTCTTGCTTGTAGCCCTGAGTAGGCACCACTTGATAGGTCCACCATTTTGATAGGTCGGTGAAATTTTCAATTATTTTTAAAACTGTTGTTTCTAATCCTTGTGATGTAACTTGAGTAAATCCACAAAATGTTTCCTTTATTTGCAGCTGGATTGGTTTTCATCTTTTTTTATTATAACATAACGGAACACAGTACTTATCTGATCGATCTTGCGTTGTATCTGTTATTATTGTTACGAAAGCGGCCTCTTCTATTTCACTTTTAATCTGGATATTAATTTCATTTGCAATCAAACAGAAGTGATTGCAAAGTGAGTGCCTGTGAGTTTTTACAGGGTCACACAGTATAATGATATCCAGCATGGAGGCCTCCTTAAAATAAAGTGGTACCACAAGACATATTTTTCAGTACTTTTGTATTATTTTCTTGTTTTAAATGATATTTGCTTACTATTTTGAATTTAAATGTGAAATGTTTTCTGAAACTGTCCAAGTAGCTGGAGTGAGATTTTCATTTCATTTGCAATTAATTCATTTTGTACGTATGGGGATTTAGAAATATGTTATATTTAAGAAGTATACAATTTTTGTATTCTACTGATAACTCATTGATATTACGTTAGAAATTTCCTTTCATAGAAACTATAATAAAAATTTTCATAGGCTCTTATTATGCACTTCAACGTAAGATATATGTTGTCAGGCATTAAGCATGTCTTATGTGGCATTGGACACATAAACATCCTTTTTTAAACGATTTTTAAATACTTTATCATAAGCATTGAACATGTATAAAATGCTGCTAAACAGTTAATGCTTTTTAGGTTTAGTTAAAGCGTTCTTAATTTAGCCACTTCGTCTATAATCTGTTAGCCTAGGGAACACATTTCTTCATAAAAACTGCATTTCATTAAGTCTTGTTCGCTATTTTCAGACCAAAGGAGTTCCTTTAGACCTGTTGTCGTTTTCTAATGCTCCAGAACAGGTCCACAAAGGTCTTCCATCCTCTCTGACCACATCTGTCTACGGATGGAACGTACCCTATCCAGTCTAGACATGGCGATGAGGAATAGCGCTCGTCGGGATTCGGCACCGGACGCGCTACCCCTTGGCTACCTGGGGGCCATCCATTTCACCTGCCTGGCATTTGGGTGGTTTTTCTAATTCCCTTAGATTCCCAGAGGAACTTGAAATGGTGAACACAAATATAATAACAAGGATTTTTCATTTCAAAATTATTTTTGGCTGCGTTTGAAACGTATGTTGTAGTATTGGCATTTCACATGCGTTTCTAATAATAATTCATGCATTCAAATGAAGAAACAAAAAAAAAAAGAGTTTATCTTTAACGACATCGTGCATTTTTAAGTGTAGGTAATATGCATTTTGAAATTTAAAAATTCATTTGAAATGTACCTTTACTTGATGAAGCTGAAACATGCACTTCTGCAGGATGATTTGACGTGCTGCGAACTGTTCATTTTAACTATTTCTTCCTGCGTGTAATTCTTAGAGAATTTTTCTGTATGTTATCAGTTATTGAGGTTGTCGAATAAGAACTTATGCTATTTGTTACGAACTCAAATTTTTAAAGGATTTTTAAAGGTTGTAATGGCATAAGTCATTTTTATGTTAACTAAACAAAGCTATTTCCCTATACGTAATTCTTTTTTAAAGAAGTATTCAGTAATCTCTATCTGTCTCTCTGTCTATATATATATATATATATATATATATATTTGATTTTGTACAAACTCAAAACTGAAGGTATAGCTTAGTTTTGTGCTACAAAACTGTTCCCCAATGGCTTCCCCAAAACCTATGAGGACTATTCTTGACATTTGATATGAAAAAGTATATAACAAATATATTTTGTTCATCATTTATACATTATAATTACCAAAAATGTGACCCCTAACCTCTACCTTGGAGCTAGTTCTTTTTCTTGATCTATGGAGAAAAACGTATGACGAATGATATTTTAATTTTGTTCAGCCGCTTTAATTTGTTTTAGGAAGATACATTGTGCATCTATATCTGGCGCCTTATTAAGTTTTTAAAGCATAACGATGTATTTCGAAAGCGTCAACTGAGAAAGTATGAGAAAGTAAACTGCACAAGGAAATAAAAATCCATTTTCTAAACACAATGAAATTGTAGGTAATACTAGCGCTCTACATAAAAGTTTTTCATTATACGCAAAAGTATTCGCATTTACTTTCTTATTATAACTGATACATTAAAATGAAGAATCAAAAATTTTATCTTTAACAACTTGACGTATTTAAAGAAGGGCAATTTGAAATAAATGTACTAATTGTGCGCAGACGTTTAGATTGTTAACAAAATCTATCTTTCGATATAGCAATGACTTTGAAGACCGGTGCTCCCTAATGGAACTGCAGCTGAAAAAGTAATCGACCCCTTCCCAAGAAACACATACGTTTGATTGGGGAGACCTTTTTAAGCATCATTTCTGTTATTCGAAATCTTGCTGCCTTGATTTTTCCGACACTTGGCAAAATGAAATACGTCAATGTAGTCGGTGTAAGTAAGAATTTCCTTACACGAAGATTGAAATCAATTTTGATTCTGAAATGCATCGCATGTATGGAGTTTTCAAGGTAAAGATGCTGCAGCCGAAATAGTAACATCTTGCTGACTATTAAGTCAAGTGTTACGAATGCAGTATATGCCATGTTTACTAAATAGTTGGTTGTATACTAAATAGTTACAGCCGAAGATTAATAATACCACTCACATCCATTCGGCAACACAGATATTGCTTTGGATTCCAAGACAAGTCTTGTGGTTCTAGTCGAGGGCCCACATTCGTTTACACTGAGCGGCCACTTTATTATGACAGTTTTATGCAAATGAGATATTGTGTTGCCGCTAGAAGACGAGACAGATATAAAAAGGGAATGCAGGACAAGTGCACCGTGTTGCTTGCGAAGATATGGACGGCAAATGTGATTTAACTGAGTTTGAACGCGGGATGCTTGTAGGCGCTCGAAGCAGTATCGGCAAAATGGCTGCACTTGTGAGAGCAGCAGTTATTAATGTTTACAGAGAGTGAAGTACACCAAGCAGTCGACGTGAGGCCCGTGGTCGTCACAGGCTACCGAATGAAAGGACACTTGCCAGAGTTGCCCAGTCCAACAGAAGAGCAACAGATAGCGGGGAATCTGAATCAAGGCGAACGTCTCTGTTCGCCGCACATTACACAGTACAGGCTATGGAAGCCCTCAACCTGTTCGAAAGCCTCTGCTGTCTGTCTTGAACAAGAGCAGACGTCTCCAGTTCGCAAAGGATTGGACAGTAGAGGACAGGAAAAGGGTCCGACGAATCGCGTTTTCAATTACACTATGGATTACACAATGTGGAGAAAACAGTACGAACCCAACTGCATTGCAACGACACTTTAAGATGGTGGAGGCAATATTATGGTTTGGGGGATGTTTTCTTGCATTGTATGGGTCCTTTGATTTTATTTCTGTTAAACAACGTCTGAATGCCCAAGGGTATTTAATTGTTATCGCAGATCAAGTACATCCTGTGATGTTAATGGTGTACCCTGCAAGGGATGCGCAGGACAATGCTCCTTGTCATAAAGCTGACATTGTCCTCAGACGGTTCGAAGGAGCTCTTCGGACTTCTTTGTCGGCCTGCACAATCACCAGATCTCGATCCAACTGAGAATTCGTGGGAGGTATCTGGATCCAGTACCATCAAATCTTGCAGTTCATCGGGTATGGTCTCAAATTCCTCATACTGCCTACCAACATCTCATAAATTCCATGCCGAGAACAAGTCATGCAGTATTAAGGGCAAAAGGGGATCCAACATTGTATTGAAGGGGTGGTCATAATAATTTGGCCACTCAATGTATATTTCAATTTATAAAGAAAGTTTATCTGTATTTTTAAGTTTGCCTGCTAGGAGGTTTTTTGATTGAAATACAGTGGCTCCCAAAAGTGTTCGTACACTTACGATTTTCAATGAAATTGGGGTCTATCTATTGATTAAAATGAATATTTCAGAATGGGTATTTAATAATAAGATCTATAATCTATTCTTAACAAAACTACACGAAATATTTTGAAAACATAGTAAAACTTTATTTTTAAGAAACCAATAATCAAAAAGTAACAAAAACTTTATCTCACAAAAGTCATCGTACACTTGTAAAAAATCTATACATATTAGTAAATATTCTAATTTTTCGTTAAATTAATATTTAGTAGGATATCCTTTAGCATCCACAACAGCTTTTAAACGTCTGGGAATAGATTGCTTTAGTTTTTTGTAATTTTTTGCATCAATGTTCATCCATTCTTCCATCATAATTGTTTTTAGTTCGCTTTTCGTGTGAATGTCGTGTTTTCGTACTCGAACCTCCAGTTCTCTCCAAATATGTTCTATTGGGTTTAAATCTGGCGATTGAGGTGGTGTTTTCAAAACTTGTGGACAATTAGAGAGACACCAGATGCGAACATCGAGAGCCGTGTGCTTAGGATCGTTATCTTGATAAAAAAAAAACAAAGTTGTTTCCAATAACCAAATTTTGAGCTGATAATTTTAATTTGTCTCTTAAAATATTTATAAAAACAGCATGATTCATTATGCTATCAATAAATACCAAATTTCCTAGTCCTGATGATGACATGCACCCCCACACAAGGATACCTCCACCGGCATGCTTAACTGTTCCTACTAAGTTCTTGGGATTAAGTTCCTCATTTTTTTTCTTCTCCATACAATTATACGCCCATCAGCACCAAAAATGTTCATCGGCAAATAATACATTATTCCAATAGGTTTGGGGCTTATTTATCATTGATAGTGCGAAGGGAAGCCTAAACTTTCTGTTTTTCTCACTCACAAAAAATTCTCTATGTAATCCAGCTGTTCTGAGAACTCGTCAAAAAATTTCAGGTGAAATTGCAGTAGAAAATGTTTCATTGAATTCTGCAGAAACTTTTACAGCACTCAAACGTGAATTTTTCACAAATTTTCTAATTATAAATCTCTGATCACGTTTTGTTAACTTTGCCGGACGACCTTTTCTTACCTTGTTTTCGATCCAATTTTCTTCTTTAAAGCGTTTTTTCACATACTGAACAGTAGAATGGGATAAAGTAAGTAATTTAGCAATATTCCGAACTGATTTACCACTACTATGATGAAAAATAATCAATTTTCGAATGCTGTTTGTTGTTTCTTTACTACTACGAGCCATTTTTGAATAATAAATAGAATATTATGGAGTAGGCAAGCAAAAAATAAAGCCAAACGATATTTTAAATGCCACCACAATTCAAAAATAAAAATAAAGCGCCAGACGATAATTTTAATTATGAATTTATCCGAAAATATTTCAGTGTACGATGACTTTTGTGAGATAAAGTTTTTGTTACTTTTTGGTTACTGGTTTCTTAAATATAAAGTTTTACTATGTTTTCAAAATATTTCATGTAGTTTTGTTAAGAATAGATTATAGATCTTATTATTAAATGCCCATTCTGAAATATTCATTTTAATCAATGGATAGACCCCAATTTCATTGAAAATCGTAAGTGTACGAACACTTTTGGGAGCCACTGTATGTTTATATTCTTTCCCATTAAAGTTTGCATCTAAAACCATTAGATTTAGCAGGCAAGGTGAATGCATTATTCATGATTTGTTTCATTTCTATACAGGAATGTGTAATAGGGTGGTTCGAAAAAATCGATTTTTTTATTTCGGAATCGCGTTACATCTCAAAAGTTGTAGTTTGGTATCCTCAATTGGGAAAAAATTTTAAAAAAAATTCTAAGTTGACATCTTCAGTTCGCGCATGAGGCTGAAAGTTTGAAAAAATATGTTAAAAATTGAAAGTTTCAAAAAATAATAAAATTAGTTTTTTTGTAATTTTTTATAATGCAACAGCCATAAATTTTTAGTATATAGCGTAGTTTCAACCTAAAAAAATTATAACTTTTATATGATATATTCTGTTCGCTCATGAGGCTTAAAATTTGAAAAAAAATGTCAAAAACTGAACAGCAGTAACTGACCGGCAAGCGCTAAGTTGGCGCTGCGCCGTCGCATTCTTATTCCACCGCCGACTTGTCTAGACAGTAGACACATTCTAGTAGACAGTTCAAAGGCTCTGCTCTCACTTTGTCAGTCAGTTAGTTTTCTCTAAGCAAGCAGCATCTTTAATTTGTAACTGTAAGTGAATCAAAAAGTGCAGCGTGTTTTGCTTTGAGTGGATTATTTTGTAAAGTTATTGGAGATGTTCATGCTCAAGTTTTGTTATATTGTCCTCCGTTCTTCAAATAATAAATAATGGGACCCCCGAAAACTTCTAAACGCTTAAGTGTTTGTCCGTTTTTCGGTGCACCAAAAGCGTTAAGTGTTTTACCCACATGTGCAGATGTTTTGTTAGCTTGTTTTGAAGAAACATCAAAATCTGTAAAAAACGAATCTTTTTCAAAGATTTCCGATTGCATTGCTGCTCAATTAGAACTTTACTGTAAAGCTTTTATACCAACGGTCAGTCATGAACGTATTGTTAAATTGATAAAGGATTACCATAATAAGTACTACACTTTAAGAAAGTCATTTAGTCGTGATAAAGATAAATTTAACTTCAAGACTAAACTCAATCACTTTGTTAATGAAGCGAAGTCCAAACTTTTTGATGCTGCTTCCTGCAAGTGTGTAATGAATTTTGCGCGTTCGTGTGGTAAGAAGCCTATTTCTTGCAGCTGCAAAGTAATTATGGATTGTAAATGTGATAAAGGAGATAAGATAACTATTATTGAGAGAGAGTTTTTGTACGACCAGCGAAATGGCCGTTTAAAATTTATTGGCACTTTGGATAGAGTAGAGACTGTAATATCGCAAAAAGAAATAAAAGAATACAAAGTGAAAAGAAAAACGAGATTGCTGAACCTGATATTAAAGCTAGCAAAAGAGATACTCTTATAAATTCTGCCCAAAATAACCAGTTTGGGAGTCACGAAGCAAAATGTGACAGCTTGCCGTCAACATCGCAAATGTGAATTAAGCTTCCTGCAACAGCATTGATAAGCGATAGATATGGGATATCCGAGAGAGCCACTGCAGCTATTGCTTCCTGTGTTTTGCAAGATGTAGGCATGATAAATGAAGGAGATAAGTCTCCAGTAATAGATAAGAGTAAGATCAGACGAGAAAAACATAAAATTCGATACTCTTTACAATCAGACTCTCCAAATGTAGAGTTACATGGACTGTATTTTGGCGGGAGAAAAGATAACACTTATTATCAGGAAAAGAATGGTAACAAAATGTATCGCAGACTAAAGAAAGAGGAGCACATCAGCTTGGATCAAGAGCCTGGTGGAAAGTATCTGGGACATTTGACACCTCCAGGGGCCACTGGAAGTGAAATAGCTAATAGAATCTTTTGCTATTTAGAAAACAATAACTTTGATTATGTTAAGCTTGTTGCAATTGGATGTGACGGAACAGGGACTAACACAGGATGGAAAAACGGTGTTATTCGTAACCTTGAGCTTGAACTTGGTCGTCCTTTACAATGGTTTATATGTTTATTACATTTCAACGAACTTCCGTTCAGACATTTGTTTGAAAGAGTAGATGGTGATATTACAGGACCCACAAGTTTCTCAGGACAAATTGGCAAGAAGTTTACTGACTGTGAAATACTCCCTGTTGCTAATTTTGAAACGATTAATAGTGAGGAGATAAATGTGACCAAAACTGACTTAGGCATGGACAAACAGTATTTACTTAATATTTATCGAACAGTGAAGACAGGTGAGTGTGGGCCAGATCTCGCTGTGAAAGATCCTGGTCCTCTCAGTAACTCTAGGTGGTTAACTTGTGCAAATACGATCTTAAGACTATATATTTCTGAAGTAAAATCTTCTGACGAAATTAAACTGATGGTCAGCTATATTATGAAGATATACGCTCCAGTATGGTTTGGAATTAAAATGCATCCCTCTGTAAATTTTGGAGCAGTTTACGTGTTTAAATTAGCACAGAAGACAAGACAGCTTCCCGACAGGGTACGTAAAATAATTGATCCTGTCATTCAGAGGAATACGTATTTTTGTCAGCCCGAAAATCTTTTAATTTCAATGGTACTAGATGAGAGAGTGCACGTAAGACAGCTAGCTTTTCGAAGATTGCTAAAAGCAAGAAAACAAGAACCAAAAGGGAAATCGGTTCGAACTTTTCAACCACCGACCATCAATTTTACAGCTTCAAATTACATTGAACTTATTGATTGGTCAAAGTGCAAACTTACACCTCCTCCAATAATGAGCAATGTGTCAACGCAAAGCCTAGAAGAACTTATTAATACTAATGTTCTCCCAGAGTTCGAGCTAATTAAATTTCCTTGCCACACGCAAAGTGTCGAAAGAATTGTAAAGCTCGTAACAGAATCTTGTACTAAAGTATGTTGAGAAGAGAACAGGGGTGGATTCATAAGAACAACTTTGCTCTCAAGGTCAACTATGCCATCATTTGACTATAAATCTCAATTTAAAACAATGCCCAACACATCTGAGGAATCTTAAAGACACAAAAAATAGGTAATATCTATAAATCATTCTGTAATTAGCTATGACATGCAATGTTATTATTTACCTATAAATGTGTGTGTAACTATACTTGTACGTATAATACTGTAATAAAAGGTTATATTCAACAAATTTAGAATTTTTAAAATACTTTTGAAACGCAAAATATGTTTTTAACATTTTTTCAAACTTTCAGCCTCATGCGCGAACTGAAGATGTCAACTTAGAATTTTTTTTTAATTTTTCCCCAATTGAGGATACCAAACTACAACTTTTGAGATGTAACGCGATTCCGAAATAAAAAAATCGATTTTTTTCGAACCACCCTAATGTGTAAGATATACATAAGATTCGGTTCACAAGAATCGAACATTTGAGTGAATGAATTAAAGAAGCTGCTTGAGATATGCTAATTTCGGCATACGCGTTTGGTATAAATACCAAGCAGCTTGATTAAGTGAGGAGGTTGAAGAAAAGGTTGATAGATAAGCGAAGTAAGGGAGCTACGAGGTAAGCAGCTCCAGGTGTTAACCGGCGCTTGTGCTTAGGAGGCCCAAAGTTTACGTGGCAGAACTGCTGGTTTGACTCTCTGATGGTTTGTGAGTATTGCAAAGTGTATTTCTATTGAATGTTAATATATATTCCGTACAAGTAGTACGTATGCTTATTGTTGTAAAAGCAAATTCTATATGTGCAACGAATTCAATAAACATTGTTTCATGTATAAACTGTGTTTGTATCAATTCAAATAGAGTGCCCCTTAGTACAATTCTCTATACTGGCGCCCGAAAGTTTATATATACCCTGGTTGTTCTCGCTACATTTATAACGAACAAATATTTGTAGTTAAACTTTATACTGTGTTATTATCTGATATTGATATTGTGAAAGTATCTTGTTATTATACTTATATACTATTTGAAAATGAGTGTTGTAGAACAAAACCCCGTTGGAAATTTTTCTAGAGTGATTATGGTTCAGCAATTTGCGCCATTCGAAGCCACCTTCAATGGCGGCCCTCTCAAGCCAATTCCTAAAGAAAATTGAGCATTACTTTCAGCAACAATGCACCCCAGAGGGGGAGAAACTTAAAATTGCTCTATCTGCTTTAAGAGGTAGTACATATCAGTGGTACACGTGTATGCAAAGCAGTAATCTGATTTTTGACTATTTGTCATTCAAGCAACATTTTCTTAGCGTTTTTCCAAAGACCTTTGATCAAAGTCAAATTGAAGCGGAAATTTATTCGCTAAGGCAACGTGAAGGTCAGTCTACGTTAGATTTTGCTATGGAAAATATTTCCAAGTGTGAGGAATATTTAGAAGGGGCGACGGAAGCGGTAATCTTAAAAATAGTTATCCAATGTTTGAATCCAAGTGTTCAAGATTTTTTTACAGTCAAAATATTACAAGCAAGGTTACCCTCCTTCAAGCTTTAGCTAAACATGACAATAGGCATTTCTTCGCTACCCCTTACCCTCACTCAGGTACGAGAAGTTTTATACCGCCCCGCCAAAATTTTTCGCGAGTTTCAAACCAACAGCGAAGCCAGTATCGCGGGCGAAATAATAGAAGCTCACGGCGTTACAATTAAATTAATGCACTTAAAGTAAATAATATGCAAGCACCTTACGTGCACTGGCAAGTTGTTTCACATGATATGGTTCAACCTGTTGAAACTGTGTGGTCAAATGTATTAACTTGTCCGAGCAGTAATCATTATTTTGAGAATAGTGAAAGTCGGGGTATTTTTGTGGCTTATAATGAAAGTGAGTCTAGCTGGAATAATGCGGTAATTTCAGTACAAATTTCTAAAAGTAGTGCCGATACTAATGCTAGTGGTTTAAAAAATAAACCATCGGGAACTTCTATTAATGCTATACCTGATATTTTAGATGATATTCACACATCTGTTAAGGAAGGAAATTTAGTAGAGAACGAAGTTTGTGTTACGGAAGTTAGTAAATACTTATTAGTTGACGACAATAAAAATTCTTTAAACGATATTAGGAACTCGCTAGGTAATGATGATATTATTTCAAGTTCCCAGCCGAATGGGGATGCTGTAGGTCAGGTTGATAATATGGTCTTAAATAAAGTACATGAAAACCAGACTGAGAATCAGGATGAAAAGTTGACACAGAGTTATACTGTAAGTAGTTTAGCTGATGCTTCGGAAGTTATAGACGTAGTTTGCATTAAAACGCACGAGTATGAAAAGCTTAATCTTCCCAAAACTGAAGCAGTTTTAAAGAATTTAAATGATAACGATTCTGATGTCGCAAGTTTCAAAGAGACTTTTTCGTCAAAAGAGGATAAAACTAAAGTTAAGGGGGATAAAAAACGTGAAAAAGCGCCTTCAGGTTCCAGAATTAAAACTGCTAATACTGAAGTAATTGAGGCGGTAAACAAGAAGTCGTATAAGCACAAATACGGAAAACAGAGTCAGGTTGTTGAAAAACATGAAACAAGCGGCGAACTAAATTGTAAACGTATCATAAAGAGCGAGATAAAGCCAGTAACTAAACACGTTGGTGCGGCGTATAAGTTTGAAAAAATGGAATCTGCATTAAAATCTAATACCGATACAAGCAAAAGTACGAAGAAAAGTAAAATGTGTACTGCAAAACCTCCATCAAAGGATGGACATGGCACACAAAAGGTACACAAGGTTATCAAAAGGAAGGATGACAATTTTAAAGGTTATTTGCATAAGTACAGAAAGCGAAAGACATCAGCCGCCCAGCAAGGTTGGCCTCCTCCGAAGAGACCTCCCGTCCCTCGTCAAGCCAGATCAGCGCCACAGGACCAACGCCCTGCTGCACGAAGGATGCCCACACGGTCAACGAATCCCTTTACTAGGACTGCGACCATCAAGAGAGGTTCCACGGAATGGACAGACTGGTGCAACGAAGTTGCTGCCTTCATGAACAAGTCTTGTATACATTCTCGTATTCTATCCCACCCCCTTCAATAAAATCGAACCAAACTAGTTTGAAATTCCCCATTGTATATACTGTGTAAACATTTTGAGGGGAAGGGGTGAGCAACTGAAAAAAAAACGGCATACTGTTTTATAAATTTTTGAAGGGGACATGTAGTGAATAGGAAAAAAATACATACTAACTACAGATAACAACTAACTAACTAATGTACTAACTTCACAAAACATAACACATGTGCATTATGAATTGGGGGAGAGCAGCTACAAACAGTCAAGAAATGCCATGCTGTGCAATTGTGTTGACACTTTTAACTAAAATAGATTTTATAGGGCGCAGTTGGCCAGCCCAGTATCCGCAACTCTGCAAATCCACTGTTTGATGGTGTCACCTGGACCCTTCGGGGTTAGTTTTGTAAAATGGGAGTAGCGTTTTTCCCCCACACAACGTGTGGAAGGTTTTTTTTGGCTTTGACAACCATTATGTAAAAAGTCAGACCAGCACGCGTTTTCAATTAGTTAACTGAAGCCGTTCAGACCTCAGTTATCTCATTTTTTTTTCGAGGGAGGCCAATGTAAGGTATACATAAGATTCGATTCACAAGAATCGAACTTTTGAGTGAATAAATTAAAGAAGCTGCTTGAGATATGATAATTTCGGCATACCCGCTTGGTATAAATACCATGCAGCTTGATTAGAAAGAAGAGGTTGTTAAGAGGTTGATAGATAAGCGAGAGGGAGCTACGAGGTAAGCAGCTCCAGGTGTTAACCGGCGCTTGTGCTTAGGGGGCCCAAAGTTTACGTGGCAGAACTGCTGGTTTGACTCTCTAGGTTGTGAGTAGTGCAAAGTGTATTTTTATTGAATGCTAATATATATTCCGTGCAACTAGTAAGTATGCTTATTGCTGTAAAGGCAAATTCTATATGTGCAACGAATTCAATAAACATTGTTTCATGTATAAACTGTGTTTGTATCAATTCAAATAGAGTGCCTCTTAGTATAATTCTCTATAAATGTATATTTATAATAAATATGTTAGCACATTATAAAGTTTTGAGACTCTGTGCCTGGTGCTGTTTTGTTTAGGACAGGGGTTCCCGACCTGTGCGGAACGGAAGTGGCTTCTGGGAGGAGGATAATTCAATTAAAATAACATTTTAGTGATTTTCTCCGTAAAAATTTGCCAGTATTCATTTATTATTAAACTGTGTTGCAGGGATGTTTTTTGAAAGGAAAAAGTCTGATTGAAAGCGCAAACTCAATTCGGTAGAAATCCACAGCTTTTATTCTGTGGTCAAATGACAAGCGCGGTTACTTACCACGTCCAGTACATCAATTTTGGACGTTCGTTTGTCTTACACCATTCTGTGCTCTAGGCATTACTATTGTAGTTTTCACAACGGAATAAATCAATTTTATTTAGGTAAGAGATTTTTAATTGTTATTGTTACATAATTCTGAATCCATACGATTTATGGTGTGAAACGTCAGAAAACAAACAGCCAGCAACAATTTCCGGAAAGGTTGAAGCTGGAAGAAGCAGCGTTATGGTCTGGGGGATGCATTCCCTGGGTGCACACATCGTTGTGGAAGGCACGATGCCTTCTTGCACCACCGCTGATTTTGGATAGTGCCATTTTGCCATGCACGGTACACTTTTACCACGGCGGCTCACAATATCAGTCGTTTCAGACCTTGGCCCGGGAGCCAATGATCACGCCCTTCTGGACTTGAGATAAATTGCTCCGTTCCTGCACGACTTCAACGATTGCAGTGGTTTCCTCTTCCCTCCGACACCCTTTATAAACCCTCCACTACTAGTGTTGCCACGTGCCTTCTGCGATTGGGTATTAAGAAAGTAATCTGTGGACTGTGTATATCTGATATTCTGAAAACTTTTAGATTCCATTTCATCACTTGTTATAAGTTCGCAAGACATTATAACAAATATTTGGCTTTGTTTTTATAAAACTTAAACCTTCAAAAAAGTCCTCAAATTTTGATGCTCATTATATTCCTAATATGGGTGTATATCTCAGGATTATTGTTTTTCACAAGAAACGGATATAACAGAATTGGGGTGATAAATTACTAGCATAAAGTCACTTTATATAGCGAAGGGGGTTTTCTAACCCAAAATAACTAAGATATTGAACTCGAATGAAATATCTTATAGAACACAGTAAGCAGAGTTCAGCCACTCATGTTGGCGTGTTTTACAACACACTCTGAAAGTGAGTCGCATTACCCAATTTGTGAGTTGGTAACTCTGTTCGAGCAGGTGGCAGAACTCGTTTGTGGAACCGAGTTCTTGGACCCGATTCCCAGAGTAGGTTATTTGACGCACATTACTCCGATCCACCTCGATCTAGACAAAATTAAGAGATATATTTTTAAAGAAACACTATACACATATAGAAGAAAATAGGTTTAATTCCTTAATGCTACACAAATATATACAAAATTTAGATTCTCTAAGATCGCCAGTGCCGAATTCTTGCCATCTCTCTCATCTCTCACTCTTTCTAAGTGAGATTTTTAATGTCGAGAGATTCAAAAGGTCTTTCCGATCAGTAGACAACTGCAAGAAAAAGTCATATTTTAGTGTAAAATTGTTAATAAATACACAACATCAAGAGTATATATATATAAAAGGCATTTCATAGTTACACCTCAAAGAAGGAATTAACAAGCTTAAGTAGTTCTTAATGCTCACTGTAAATGCTAAACACCCGTCAGCGTGTTCTCTTCCAGAGACTGCGAAAACTTGTGTCAAGTCTTGGCGCGTGATTCGTAGTTGTAGATATCTCTCTCGATTCTACGAAAGATTTCTTATCACGACAGTTAAACAATTTCATACTTTGTTTTGGTGGTGTGAATTTACTAAATGCGTACTAGAGGGGTGCAGGAGTGGAATCCAATTCCACCCCATACCATAACACCGGATGCAGTAGCAGCGTGACGCAACAGTTGAGCAGCCTCTCTCCAAGCTGTTTCCAAACTCTAATCCGACTATCGTGGTGTTGCAGGAAGAAGCTTGATTCGTCCGAAAACACAATGTCATGCCATTCGGATTTCCATCTCCACCGTTCATTGAACCACTGCGAACGTGTCAAAGGTAAGCGAAGAAATGGACGCCTAGCGGACAGTCCACTTTGCTGCAAACGACGTCGTTTTGTTCGTGCGGACGCCGATTGTCGTGTTACAGACCGCATTCGTTGTGATAGGGTTGCGGATGAGGCAGTGCCACGCGCACAATATGCCCGTCTTCCCGTGCGAAGAGGCGGTTTCAATCGCCCATATCGGTGATGCATCCGCCGATTCCATATTCGCACGACTGTGTCTTGGCCACGTCCGACACGATGACTGATTTCTCGGAAGTCTAATCCGCAATCTCTGTCTGCAACGATTCTGCCTCGGTCGAAATCCGAAACGTGCTCGAATGATGCTCGTGTTTTTTTTTTCGAGCCATGCTGAAACAAAAATCGCACGAGGGCACAATTCACGCTCTTCCAAACGGCTATCTTTCCTCTACTTATATAGCAATTGCCAGGAGCTCTGCAGTCGCCCACGATGTGCTCGTGCGCTGCAATCCTTATCATTTGCATATTCCATCGCGGGACACGCGTGATTGAAATTTCAGGCTGTTTGGTTGCTTCCTTCTTGGTGTTGCATTTTGGACGGCCAGCAGTGTGTGTGTGTGTGTGTATGTGTATACACAATTATTACATGTATTAATATGGACCCATTGCGGCAAGACGAGATCGTCAGGAGATTGTGATAAAATTGATCGACAATAGCTACGCATTACCTAATCTGAAAATGATACACAGTCAACAGGGATCACTACGCCGATAAATCGCGCGACTCCTAGAAAAAAATGTGTGTATGCGCTGGACCTCCTTCCTACATGACTGAGACAACTAAGGACCGAACAAGATAGTGGTGCTTTAGAATATAAAAAGCTAGGTACACATATTGCTGGTAGTCAAGTCTTTGACTGGCAGTTGGCCATCAAAGTTGCGCAACGCAGTTGCATCGCGACATGGGAGAATTTAGGTGCTAATGGATGCTCTGCAATTTTAGAACTTCGTTGAATAGTACAATTTCTGTTCGAGGCAAGAGGTTTTCATGTCTTAAAAAAGAATACCTTCATTCAGAATATATTAAGACTACGTTCGGAGCACTTTTTTTCAAAAACTTGACCCGTGAAAATTTATTTGTTATTTTTCAGTGGAATAGAGGAAAATGAGGAAAATATACACCATAACTATGCAACTTTTTACAAAATTGAAGAATTTGGGTCAAAATTTTGCAAAATTTTGCATAAACGGCTCTTGCTCTAAAAAAAAAATTATGCATAAAACATTACTTTCTTTTTATCATACGTGCATAAGGCACTCAAGAGTGTAATCACCTACAAACTAATCAATATTTTGAAATTAAAAAAAAATACGGGTGTTCGTATACAGTTACATATAAAATTTCAGTAATTTCTCACGAGATATTTTATAAATACAGCTATAAATCAACAAATAATATACCTAGAGCCTAATCTGTAGGACATTACATTCTTAGTATTATGAAAAACATACCTGAAAAATTTCATAGATATATCCTGATTATATTTTGAGATGTCACAATAGTCGTGTAGTCTTTTTGATGAAAACGCATTTAAAGTTTTGACATGTACTTAAAAGTATATATTTAAACAAGAAAAAACAGCTTAAAATCCTCCAGCTTCGTAATTTAATCCCTCCACATCCTCATCCTTCACATATTTTTTTTTCTTTTAGCCCGTAATTTTTTCCGGGGCATATTTGCTTCTGGTAAGGAATGTCTCTGAGAATCGTGGATTCGCTCTTTATCAATAAGACGCAATCCCTCAACCATATACTGTCCAGAAGTTAAGCCCATTGCTTCCAATACAGCTATTATGCTCGTCAATCCTTTATTAAACTGTAAAACAGCAAGGTATGCCCCTAATCTCAATGTTTTTATCTCCACAAATGTAGATTTGGGTATAATTTGCCACAGAACATTATTGAAGCTTTCATTATTGTTCTGTGTCATGCCATGCAAACATTTCTTAAGCAGGTGCTGATCACAGAGTTCCATATACACTGGTTTTACGACATCCATAATTTTTTTAGTAAGACCAGCAGACTTATCATCATAATTCTTCCCTAACGCTCTGTTCTTTTGGTACTTGCACCAGCTATCTGGTCCTATAGGACACTGACCGTGCATCGGCTGCTTCTTACTTGAACAGGCGTGAAAGAATGCGGCAATTACAGCGCTTTGTAAATCCTTTACATCGCCACCGTTTTGACATCTGATAGCTATTCCGTAGTAGTTCTGCAATTTATCTGTGAAAGCATCCGTAAGTTTAGCTTTTCCTCCGAGGCCTTTCTGGGTCTTCTTTAGCTTCCTCAACCGACTTCCCACTCTCTTCTGCACATGGCCAATGCACTCTAATTTAGTGACGGAATCTGGTCCATATATGTCTTTAACATTTATATAAGCCTTAGAATCCCCGTCACCATAATAGTCGGTATATTGAAGCATTCGTAATGCTTTTGATCTTTCAAAGATTCTATAGACTCCCACAGTCTCCATACTTGCGGCTGACCCCTTGTGATTGCTACAGACATGCGGGCGCTTTGCACCACTCGATTTGGATTTCTGGCAAATTCTACAATGCTGAGATAACATTTCAAGATCCAAAATCTTCCCTGTGTTGATGGAGACAGCAGTCACACAGCCATTCGAAGATGAAAACCCACGTCGTTGCCAGGTGCCATCGACTGACACCTCGCAGTTTACAGCATCTTTAGAATTTTTTCAAATTTCTTCTGCAGCTTCTATCATACTTTCTTCTGCAACTTTTGATACAACATTCGACATATTTTCTTCTGTTCGTCGAAAAGTTCCCTTTGAAAGATAGGGTAGGTTTAAAATACTGCAGAGTTTCTTCCCTGAACAAAATCCTCGACCAATAAGCCGCAGACCACACACCAACTGAGTATTGATGACATTTTTATTTTGCACCTTCTTAGTTGAGGAGAAACCTTTTATAAATGTACATTTATTACATTTTAGCTGGAAGTTGGAACACAGACCAAAAGTGAAATCTTCAGTCCAAACTAAATCATTATTCAAACACATGGGGCAGCAAAGAAATGAAAAAACAGTTATTAATGTCTCAAGATCGAAAATACGATTACCATATAGTTCGTTTTCAGAATTTGTCTTTAAAATTTCGGGAATAACTTTGTCTGAGCGCATGCGCTAAGCGGCGTCTGATATGACGTAGACAGAAATACTTCAGTAGTAGCCAAAACGTTGCTTTGTGTGGATGTCATTCCACGAGCGGGAATTTCCCCATTTACTTTGTTTAAAATCATTTGATTAATAAAAGCGTTGTTAATTACTAACAACTGGTCCGTCGTCAATGTTTATGGTCTACTCACATCTAAATAGTCTATCTTAAAAGACAAGTGTTCCGCCAGATCCGCAGTAGACCAACGACCTATGGAGAAATTAAATAGATTAAAGGGTGCCTTGAAAGGCAATATTACGAAATTGGAACAGTTCTGCAAAACACAAACTGAGGAAGTTAATACTACTCCGAGCGAACTAAGTGTGAAAATGCGTAAAACAGGAAGTCTGCAATCAAGACTGGAAGATTTGCGAGAACAATATTGTTCTCTGCTATTAGATGACGCTGATTGTGACATAAATGAAGCTGAAGAGGATTTAAGTGAATCAGAAGACCGCCTGGAGATATTGGAGGTGAGTTTCAAAACCCTCCTTGATTCAATTAAAAATGCTGTTAGTATTGTTGATAATGTAAACCGAAACAGCGAAACCCGAAGTAACGCACAGACAGCAAAAACGAAAGTTAAGCTACCAGAAATACCTCTCCCTATTTTTAATGGGAAAATAGAGGACTGGTCAACATTTAAAAGTCAATTGAATGATCTAATTACTAATAATGAAGTATTAAATGAAACACAAAAATTGTATTATCTACGCGCCTCACTAAAGGGCGATGCTAAACAAATAGAGTCATGTGATGATTCTTTCGATTCGTTGTTTAATGCTTTAACCGAAAGGTTTGAAAATTTACGTTTACTACTTGAAACACATGTTCTTGCGATTCTCAATTACGAGAAACTACAACATGAATCGACTAAAGAACTAAGAGCTTTAATTGATTGTATAAATAAAAACATCAGAGCATTGAGTGTTTTGAAATACGAGAAAAATGATTTATCGGAAATATTTTTAGTCAGTGTTATACTTCAAAAACTTGATCGGGAAACACGAAGATTATTTGAATCAGATCTAAATTCCAAGGAAGTTCCCAAATTTGATACATTAATGTCTTTCTTGGAAAAAAGAAGCTTAGTACTAGAAGGTATAAATCGTACGCCCCTTGCAAAGAATACAAACAAAGTTTCTTCCCCCTATAACAAAACAAAATCTTTAATGATTAACGCTAATGAAAAATATAAGCCTAAAGAATGTGTTTTATGTAAACATCCACATTATTTGAACAAATGTAGTGTATTCCAGGGAATGGATACACATAGAAGATTTGAAACGGTAAAGGAAGAAAAATTATGCATCAACTGTCTGAATAAAAACCACACTTCTAATTTCTGCAAGTCTAAATATTGTTGTGTAATCTGTGGTGGAAGACACCATACGATGTTACATCACGAACAAATCGCTGATTCTGAAAAAAGCGCAAAAACATCAAGTGCGATTTCTCGTGGTTTCAACCGTCCTGCAGAAACAAACACAGAATCAAAAGAGCAAAACTTAGCGTTTCAAACTCTGAGTATTTCGGAAAAAGAAAACAAATCGATTTTGTTAAGCACAGCGTATATTTATATTGAAGATTCTACCGGAAACAAGAAAAGAGTTAGGTGTATTTTAGATAATGGTTCGAATATAAATTGTTTAACGAATGAGTGTGCTGATATTTTGGGGATTAAAAAGAAATGTGTAAATGCGCCAGTGTCTGATGGTTTAAATGGATCTGTTCATACAATAAAGTCAAAAGTTGATACTACAATTTCGAATGCAGATGAGAGCTTCCAGGAAAGTGTTGAATTTTTTATTATTCCAAAAATAACTGATTTAACTCCTTCGCATTATTTGGATATTTCAGATGTAAAATTACCTGACTTTATAGAACTTGCAGACGCTACATATTTTAGTCCAGGAAAAATACATGCTCTTATTGGAGCTGAACTGTTTTTCAAGATTATTAAAAATGATTCCTTTAAAGTTGCTGATAAGTTGTTTATGAAAGATTCAGTGTTTGGCTGGATAGCTACTGGGTCTCTGAAGGAAATCCAAACTCAAAATAAAATGCATTGTTATTTAATTCAAAACTGTGATACGATAGATAACACTCTAAAGTCATTTTGGGAATTGGAATCTATTGGTATAATACATGATGACCCAAAATTAACGGAACAAGATCAGGCCATTAAAATATTTAATGAAACTACTACGTTTCACAATGGTCGTTACGAAGTAGAACTGCCATGGAAAAAAGATTTTAACGAATTAGGGGATAACTTTAAAGTGTCAAAACAAAGATTACACTCGCTACAAAGAAAATTTTATCGCAACCCAGAGTTGCATGCACAGTACAAAGAAATTATTGATGACTATTTAAAGAATGAAATCATTGAAAGGGTGGAAGAAAATAAAAATCAGGACGTGGTGGAAAAACCACTTTATTACTTGCCATATCAGGCGGTTCAGAAACAAGACCGACTTACTACTAAAACTCGTGTAGTTTTTGATGCCAGCTAGCATGACATTGGTCACCTTTCCTTAAATGATTGCTTATGGACAGGGCCAAATTTGAATCCAAACCTCTTTGATATTCTAATAAACTTTAGACTAAACAAAATTGCCTTAACTTCTGACATTGAAAAGGCATTTCTACAGATTTCCCTTTCAGAAAAGGACAGAGATGCAGTACGTTTTTTGTGGTCTAATGGCATGAATGAAAACATCGAAGTGTACCGATTTAAACGAGTTCTTTTTGGGGTAAACGCCAGTCCGTTCCTGTTATCTGCAACCATAAGAAAACACATTGAAAAGTTCAGTGGTGAATTTCCTGTGACCACACAACTCCTTGATCGCTGCCTGTATGTTGATGATTTTATCACTAGCATCGACAACCTTGATCTTGCACTAGAAGTCTCCCACAAAGCCAAGGAAATCTTGCAGAAAGCCGGGATGTTTCTAAGAAAATGGTTTACAAACGACGAAAATCTCATGAAACAGTGGAAGGAAGATGGGTTTGATATCCAACATCAACACGAATCCATTAGCTTAGGTTCAAATTCAACAAAGGTTTTAGGAATGGCATGGAACACCCCTGATGATTGTTTCACCATAGAAGTTAAAGGTTTAATTCAGTTCTTGTCCAACGATAAAAATACAAAACGTTTTCTTCTCCAAGCTGCTGGTAAAATCTTCGACTCTTTGGGACTATTGGCACCGTTCACCATACGTGTAAAATGTCTTTTTCAGCAGTTGTGGCTACAGAGAATTCCCTGGGATGGAGATCTACCTCCTGATGTTCAAAAGGAATGGTTACAGTGGTGTAGCGAACTTCCATGTCTAGCAGAATTAAAAATTCCTCGATTTGTGCTGAACTCGAATAGTGAGTTTGGTGATGTAGTTGAAATCCACAGTTTCTCTGATGCCAGCAAAGTGGCATACGGCGCCGCTGTTTATTTACGAGTTTTAACAAAGAATGGTATTGAGGTCAATCTTGTAACATCTAAAAGCAGGGTTGCCCCTCTAAAGAAGATTTCAATACCTAGATTAGAACTTCTAGGTGCCTTGTTAGCTGCACGATTAACCAAGACAGTCAAGGAAACTATCGACCAAAAAACTCAGTCAACAGTGTATTTTTGGACAGACTCGACAATAGTGCTATATTGGATAAAAGGTCCCACCAAACGCTGGAAACAGTTCGTAGCAAATAGGGTTAATGAAATAAAAACCCTGACCGATACCAATGCCTGGCATCACTGTCCAGGTAGAGAAAACACTGCGGATTTAGTGTCTAGAGGTACCAGCGCTCAGTCTCTTGTGGATAATTCAATGTGGTTAAAAGGCCCCCCATTTCTTACATCCAGTGAACTGCCCGTTACAAACGTTGTTCCTGATGTTCCAGAAACAAACTATCTTTCTGAAATGAAAAGTGACACTAATTCTAAAAGCATTACTTTAATCAATTTATCTGATGAAAAGTGATGAAAGTGTTTTAAATAGTATACTTGATCTTAGTAATAACTATGTGAAAATAATTCGTATTCTAAGTCATGTTTACAGGTTCATTCATAATGTAAAAAATCCAGGGAAAAAGGAAACCGGTCGTCTGACTCATATGGAGCTGACTAAAGCTGAAAACATTATTATTAAGTATGTACAGGAAGGTGAGTATTCAGAAGAGATCAAAAGGTTGAAAAGTGGCAAGTCTGTTAAGGGTAATAGCAAATTGGCTTCATTAAATTGTTTTTTAGATGATGATAAAATATTAAGAGTAGGAGGTAGGTTGTCTAAATCTAAGCTAAGATTTAATGAAAAATTCCCTATGGTACTTCCTAGCAAGCATCGATTTACTCAAACTGTTGTAAAATATTTTCATTTAAAAAACTTGCACATAGGTCCACAGTCCCTATTGTATCATGTTCGCCAAAAATTCTGGATACCAAATGGTAGAGATGTTTGTCGTAAAACTGTACATAATTGCATCACTTGCTTTAAAAACAAACCTCGAGAAGAAAGTCAAATTATGGGTGATTTGCCAGAGGAACGTGTTGTACCCAACTTTCCTTTTAATGTGACAGGCATAGATTTTTGCGGCCCCTTTTTTGTAAAATTTAAGAATCAAAGGAAAGGTGTGCTCAACAAAATCTATGTTTCTATATTTGTTTGTATGTGCACCAGGGCAACACACCTAGACTTTTTCGGACAAGTTTCGGACTTGACTACTAAGGCTTTCATTGCCAGTTTGAAAAGATTTTTTAGTCGAAGAGGTAGAAGTTCTAAAATATTTAGTGATAACGCAAAAAACTTTGTTGGAGCCAACGCAGAGCTCAAAAAACTACAACAACTGGTAAATCACCCAGATGAAACATTGGCTAATTATCTCAGTAACGAAGGTATAGAATGGAACCATATCCCTCCAAAATCTCCGAATTTCGGTGGACTCTGGGAAGCGGGGATCAAATCGTTCAAGTTCCACTTAAAACGTATAGTCGGTAATTCGAATCTTAATTTAGAAGAATTTTTAACTGTCATTTCAGAAATTGAAGGAGTGCTGAACTCACGACCCCTTACTCCTATGTCATCGGAATTCGATGATTTTGAAACATTGACCCCTGGTCACTTTTTGATAGGCAGACCCATCACCTCCATTGTTGAACCTCAATTGATAAATATTCCTGAAAATAGACTTATGAAATGGCAGCGGGTAACTAAACTAAGCCAACAGATTTGGAAGTTGTGGAAACGAGACTATTTGAACAATCTACAACAGCAAAGCAAATGGAAGTTTAAAAAAAATAATGTAAAAATTGGTGCTCTCGCATTAATTAAGGATGACAACCTTCCGAGTACGAAATGGTTGACTGGTAGGATTACCGAACTTTTTCATAGTACAGATACAAAGGTCAGAGTTGTAAATTTACGATTATCTAATGGAAAAATGTTAAAGAGAAGTGTAAGAAATATTTGTATTCTTCCCATTGATGAATAAGTTTGATATGAAATTTGATTTATTTTTAAGGAAAAAATTACCATTTTATGGTGTCATGTTTATAGCATAATTTCTCAAGATGTTACGCATAAGTGTTTTTTATATTTGAAATTGTGTATTATTTGTATTTGAATTATTTCTTTATAATGTAATTGTTTCTTTTAACTTTATATTTCTTGAATGTTGTCACATTGCAAGGCCGGGCGGCATGTCTGAGCGCATGCGCTAAGCGGCGTCTGATATGACGTAGACAGAAATACTTCAGTAGTAGCCAAAACGTTGCTTTGTGTGGATGTCATTCCACGAGCGGGAAATTTCCCCATTTACTTTGTTTAAAATCATTTGATTAATAAAAGCGTTGTTAATTACTAACGACTGGTCCGTCGTCAATGTTTATGGTCTACTCACATCTAAATAGTCTATCTTAAAAGACAAACTTTATTTCCGAGAAGTTTTGACAAGCTCGCAGTATTGACGCTTTCAGATATCATCACAGCTTCTGTTTGTTGATCGTTTTTTGTGAAGCGATTTCCTGTAAACTTTACGTTTCTTTCGGGAATAATTCCTTTAATTTCCCATGTTAATAGAAAAATAAACTCTCCCAAACAAATTGTAAGAGAAAAATAGTTTTATAATGCAAGTAATTAGCGAATAATGTAAGTAATTAGCGAACTCACGTTGCGAACAAGTGCGTAGCGAAATGTAAACACGATCGCTGAGAATGAAGTTGTTGCCAATTTCTTATAGAAAACGTTACTTGCAAAACAGCAGAAATAGGTGAGGCCATACAGTAGCAATGACTTGTGAATAATTTAAACTTTAAAACCTAAAAATATCCCAAAACTATTTAAAAAAAGATTTTCGAACTACTTCCGGTTTTGGATTCTTCACTTCTGATCTAAACTGACAGCTGCGACTATTTTTTAAATCGCTATAATTTCATTTCTATTTATCGTAGAAAAAAGATAAAAGCAGATTTGGAAAGAGAAACACGAATAAAAAAAATTTCGACATTTTCATCAAAATCGACTTTTCAAACGTAGTCGATAACACCTTAAGCATGTCTCACGTGGCATCAGACACATAAACATCCTTTTTTAAACAATTTTTAAATACTTTATCATAAGCGTTAGACATGTATAAAATACATGTCTAACGCTTATGAGTTACTAGTTTTTAGGATTAGTTAAAGCGCTGTTAATTTAGCCACTTAGTCTAGAATCGGTTACATTTCTTCATAATAACTGCATTTTATTAGGTCTTGTTCGCTATTTTCAGACCTAAGGAGTTCCTTTAGACCTGTTGTCGTTTTCTAATGCCCCAGAAGAGGTCCACAAAGGCTAAAGGGTGCGGGTCCGGTTTAGAAGGGTCGGAGTTACCATTGAGCCAGGTGTCACCTCCATTTTGAGGGCATCGTACCCTCTTCCACCCTCTCTGACCCCATAGAGGGAGTTTACGGTCTACGGATGGAACATGCCCTATCCAGTCTAGACATGGAGGGGAGGAATGACTCTCGTCGGGATTCGGCAGCCGACGCGCTACTACTTGGCTACTTGGGACCCCTCCATTTCACCTACCTGTTATTGCATAGTTTTTCTAATTCCCTTGGATCCCAAGAGGAACTTGAAATGGTGAACGCAAATATAATAACAAGGATCTTTTATTTCAAAATCATTTTTTGCTGCGTTTGAAACGCATGTTGTAGTATTGGCATTCCACATGTCTTTCTAATAATAATTCATTCTTTGAAATGAAGAAACAACAAAAAAAAGAGTTTAACAACATCGTGCATTTTTTAGTGTAGGTAATATGCATTTAGAAATTTAAAAAGTCATTTGAAATGTACCTTTACTTGATGAAGCTTAAACTAGCATTTCTGCAGGATGATTTGACGTGCTGCGAATTGATAATTTCAACAATTTCTTCCTGCATGTAATTCTTAGATAATTTCATGTATGTTATTAATCAGTGAGGAATGCTGTGAAATAAGAACTTGTGCTATTTCTTAGGAACCATAGAAGATTTTTGAAGGTTGCTAATGGCATAATTCATTTTTATGTTAACTAAACAAAGCTATTTCCATATTCGTAAGTTTTTTTTTTAAGTAATATTAAGTAATCTCTATCTGTCTCTCTGTCTATATATATATATCTGATTTTATAACAATTCAAAACTGAAGGTATATCTTAGTTTTGTGCCACAAAACTGTTCCCTAATGGCTCCTCCAACACCTATGAGAACTATTATTGACATTTTATATGAAAGAAGTATATAACAAATCTATTTCGTTCATCATAATTACCAAAATTCTGACCTCTCACCTCTACTCTGGAGCTAATATTTTTTCCTGATCTATGGAGAAAAATGTGTGACAAATGACATTTTAATTTTGTTCAGCCCCTTGAATTTAATTTAGGAAGTCATGTCCTATATGGCTAAAAAAATACATTGTGCATTGTTATATAATTCTGAATCCATACGGTTTACGGCTTGAAACGTCAGAAAACAAACACCCTGCAACAATTTCTGGAAAGGTCGAAGCTGAAAGAAGCAGAGTTATGGTCTGGGGGATATTTTCATGGCATTCCCTGAGTGAACACATCATTGTGAAAGGCACCATACCTTCTTGCACCACTGCTGATTTTGGATAGTGCCATTTTGCCATGCACGGTACACTTTTACCACGGCGGCTCACAAAATGAGCCGTTTCAGAAATGCTGCCACCCATGGCCCGGGAGCCAATGGTCATGCCCTTTTAGACTTGAGATAAATCGCTCCGTTTCTGCATGACTCCAACGATTGCAGTGGTTTCCGCTTCCCTCCGACAAACTTTATAGACCCTCCACCACTAGTGTTGCCACGTCTGTTCTGCAACTGGTTATTTCGCGCCGACGTCGAAGATAAGCTGGGGTCACATTAATGGGACGGGACTGTGTGTATCTGATATTCTTATAACTTTTTGACTGCATTTCCTCACATGCTATAAGTTCGCAAGATTTTATAACAAATATTTGGCTTTGATTTTATAAAACTTAAACCTTCAAAAAATGTCCTGAAATTTTGATGCTCATTATATTCCTAATATGGGTGTATATCTCAGGATTATTGTTTTTCAAAAGAAACGTATACAGGACAATTGGGGTGATAAATTCACAACACAGTAAGTAATAAATTACTAGCATAAACTCAGTTTATATAGCGACGGGGGTTATATAACCCAAAATAAACTGAGATATTGAACTCGGATGAAATAGTATCTTATAGAGCACAGTAAGTAGAGTTCAGCCACTCATGATGGCGTGTTATACAACACACTCTGAAAGTGAGTCGCATAACCCAATTTGTGAGTTGGTAACCCTCTTCGAGCAGGTAGTAGAACTCGTTTGTGGAACCGCGTTCTTGGACCCGATTCCCAGAGTGGGTTGTTCGACGCACATAACCCCGATCCACCTCGATCTAAACAAAATTAAGAGATATATTTTTAAAGAAACACAATACATATATAGAATAAAATAGGTTTAATACTCAATGCTACACAAATATATACAAAATTTAGATTCTCTAAAATAGCCAGTGCCCAATTCTTGCCATCTCTCTCATCTCTTACTCTTTCTAAACAAGATTTTTAAATTCGAGAGATTCAAAAGTGGCCTTTCCAATCAGTCGACAGCTGCAATAAAAAAGTCATATTTTAGTGTAAAAGTGTTGACAAATACACAACATCAAGAGTATATTATATAAAAGGCATTTCATAGTTACTCCTCAAATAAGGAATTAACA
This sequence comes from Dolomedes plantarius, assembly GCA_907164885.2. NCBI lineage: Eukaryota > Metazoa > Arthropoda > Arachnida > Araneae > Dolomedidae > Dolomedes > Dolomedes plantarius. The sequence goes on from OU015503.1 coordinate 125,806,815, forward strand.
GACTTCAGTACTTCTTAATGCTGACAGTAAATGCTAAACAACCGTTGGGGTGTTCTCTTCCAGCGAAATCTTCTGTCAAGTCTTGGCGCGCGATTTCGTAGTTGTAGATATCTCTCTCGATTCTACGAAAGATTTCTTATCGAGACAGTTAAACAATTTCACAATTTTCACGAGTTTTCGTGGATGTTTTGAAATTCCGGATTTCTAACATCAGCAAGGTCTTATCTAGATGTCCCCACAATTTTGATCGAGCATCCTCAGAGTCGGCATATGATTGGCTCGCACCTAGAAGCCCCAAGAGGGAATTTCCGGCCTACAGATTTCACGTGATCATACGAGGTGTATACGTAAGGTCGTTCGGTGACGCTCCTTGGGATTCGAACCGAGCCCCTGAGACCGAAATCCAGTGCGCCAGCCACTAGACAACCCCAGGCCCGTTTTGCTGACCGCACTGTGGGAGAGAATGCTTCGAGGTTGTGTCATAGAATTCGTTCCTCTCGACAACATGCGCACTCTGCACCATCGCGAGAGACATCTGCATGATGTCTCTCGCGATGGTGCGACATCACCACAATTTGGTCACTTTCCCTTTTTTTATGACTCGCGTCTGTCTTTTCAACGTTTGTCGAGTTATTCTATTCAAATTCTTTACCCCTTTTAAAACACCCAGTGTGTAGTTTCAACCCTTCAAAGGCAAAAAGTGCATAACGGTCGACGTTATTTATTTCAACAATTTTTCGGAAGGTACGCATTGGAAATATCCAACACACACTTTCAGGACGTGGTAAGGGAGTCATCGTTACCTTGAATCTGGCAGGATTGACCGGTCCAACCTGGCGAGCAGCCTCCTGGACAGACACCGGTGACTGTGTCGCAATCTGCGGAACCACGGGCGCAGTGGCAAGGCTGCTTGCAATCAGCTCCGTACCATCCTTTTTCACACGCTACAAGAGCAAAAATAATCTTGTTAACATTAATGCTCAGACAACTTTAAACCAATTTTTGTACCTCTCTTTTCGAGATCGCGAAATACTGAGCTTTTATAATGGTTGCATGTCATTTCACGTAGTTTGTTAAGTGCCACAAAAAGTCTAGATGGAAAATTCTAGAAACATCACTTTCTCATCTTTGCGAGTTGGACTCATCCCTTGATCCTACTTAGGGGAACCCGGGGTAGAACGGGGTACGAAGTTGAAAATGTGTTTTAAAAATACAAAAGGGTTAATTAAGAGAGCTGCAAAGTTTGCTATGAATACATTATAATGTTATAATCACAAAAATACAATAATATTGTAAGAAAATAAAAGAACAATATATTTTTTTTCAATTTCAGTAAATTCTGTCATTCAGAAAAAATAAGTTTGTTCTATATTTATTTAGTTTTAAGTGATTATAAATGTTTAATTAACGTTGCGGTTTTCATTGATTGTGTCCTTTTCTTAAGCCTATTCACAAAATTCACACACTAGGACAGCCTCATCATCTTCGCTATCTATTGCTGCACAGGAATTGTGCGCTCATTTTTTGCACATGGAACAAGCGACACAGCCTTCAACTGACTGAGTAAAATTTACCGCAATATAAACACTCGCAGTCAGAACAATCCCCAGAATTCTTTTTTCTATTCATCTTCAGGCCTGTTCCCTTGTTTTTTCCATGCTTAATTTTATTCTCTTTCTTAAATATTTTTATCCTTGCTCTTTCTTCTTTAGTAAAGGTATTTTCTTCTCTTTCCTTCTAACACTTTTTTGTATTAAGTATTTACACTTTTTTGTATTATTTTTTTGCTTTAAGACAGCAGTCTTCCCCCTCTTCCTATTCGTCCTTTTCAGGCTTTCTTTAACTTTTGCAGTAGGGATTAGAATTTCAGCTTAAACATGGAATGAAGAGGCCCTGTTGTCAATTGTCATCCAAGAGCAGCCAGGAGTGGCACAATTAGCGTCATTAAATCGGACCTTCTTAACCGGCATGGCATCATTAGAGTTGGCTGAAACCTTACCAGCTTTATCATCCAACCTGATATGCATGTGTTTTTAACTGGTGTGGTAGACAAAGGCAATTCCAATTGTTCAGCTCCGGATGTTATCACCTCTTTACTGGAAGGCCTACCAAGTCCGATGTCAGTTGTGTCTGCTGGGAGAAAATCTGCGTGGTGAATATGGATGGGTCAGTTGGCGATATTCCTGTAGCTTGGAAACCATTAATAGCAGTTTTCATTGTTGCGCTTTGGATAAAAGATGATCCAAAAAGCGTTGAAATTTGAAAGGGAGTTACGACGTTCCCTGGGTTGCTTCGTAGTCATTTTCGAAGCTCATTGACGTAATGAAGACTTAAAGGCTTCATAAAAGAAACAACAAGTGGCTGAAGTCTGTGAGAGAAATGTGGTGGTAGACATAGCAACGAAACGTCACTCTCCCTCGCGCAGTCTATAACCTCAATGTTCTTCGTGCAACTTCTTTATGCAAACAAGCAATCACGAGAATTGAATAGTTGCCAGTTTTTCAAAAATAAACTAATAATATAACTGCCAAAAAGTATTAAGGATGTTGCAAAAACCTTATTGAAACTTAAAATTAGAAAAAAACTAAATTTAAGTGCTGAAAATGAGCAAATTAGTGCAATTTTAGGACAATTTCCGGTTACGAAGTTCTACTTCCGGTTTGATTTTGAATCAAACGATATGTTTTATAATGGCTACAAAATTTCTTCCAAATCACGTAGAGAAAAAAGAAAAACAGTTTTGGAAAGAGGAAGGTCCAAAGTATAAGAAACACAAATTCGACCAATTGTCGAAAATCGATGTTTTCAACGTAGTCGGTCACGTTAATATCACATTGCAGTAACAAATATTTTTTTACGTGTAAGCCTTATTAGGGGCCTTTTACGAGTAAAATATTCCCTTTTAAGCCTTATTAAGCCTTTTTAAGAGTAAGCCTTATTAGGGCCCGAAGGCCCCTAGTTTTTAAAAATATTCGAATTTTGATTGTGCTACTCTCCAAAATGTTTTACAATATTATAGGTTTAACTATTGTAATTAAAGTATAGTTGTATAAAGGAGACCCAACATCGTTTATACTACTATACTTTAATAGGAGTTACTTTTATTCATTGATTCATTTATGTATGTATATCAATACGATAGGATACGAATGAGACAGCTATTAAAGTGGCATGCGTCCATTTTGTTTAGTATATACCTGAGGTGGTGATCTTCTCTTGTATTAATTAATATTTAATTATACAACAATTTCCAAATTAATAGAATTAAATGTATGTACAGTGTCGGCCAAAATAAAGTTGACATTTTCAAATTGTTATCTAAAGTCGCTACAACTGTATATTTATCCAAAAGAGCTTCGTTTACCTTGATCGTATGATACTTTAACTACACTTTATATGTCATTTAATGCTCAGAGTTTCTTAGCAATACAACCAGACATGTTATATGATTTTTACACAAAAACTATTTTATTACTATTATTGGTGTGACTGACTCCATGTACGTTAAAACGTATTATTTTTTCTGCAAAAAAAATAAAATAATTAATGATTAATGTTATAACAAGTTTTTATCCTTATTTGAATACAAAAATATTTTATATTGTAAATTTTTATGTCAAATAATAAATAAATAAGCACTTAATTTTCTTTTGTCATTTTTCTATATAAGGCACCAAATTGTTAAAACTATACTAATTTCATAAAAGTCGCATTTATAGGTTCATCAACTTGTGCGGCCTCCTTTATTACTACCTAATTTACATGTGGCCTCTATTGGTTAAAAGGTTCCCCACCTCTGTGCTATACCATAATGAGGAAACTCATTCACGGACAAAAAGAGGTTACCACGAAACTGGGGCTTTTTGTGACAACTAAATGACTGCTTTCATTAATTATTAATGCTCACTGCTACTTACTGTTTAAGATACGAAACTATTGCTCCATTTTATTGAAATAAAAATATTCTGCTCTATCTCACGTTTGGTTGAATCTGGTTATCGGGAATTCGATTTTGAAAAGTATTTTTGACGCATACTTTCCACTCATCCCTCTTCTTGTCTTAACCAGTACTTTTTCCTAACCCCGTTTCCTTTTGTAGTCTTCCATCTCTGAGGGTCCATTGTCCCTGTCATTGCAATACAACACGCACATTTGCCAGCACACAAACAGATTTCAATCACTTTACATACGTAGTTCGCGTCGACTGAAATGTATAATTTGACAAAAATGCATGAGCACAAATTGCATAATCACTTTTGATGTTCTCCAAAACATTATTGAAAGAAACCGCACCCACACATATCGTCGTACAAAGTGCCTCACGTGTACAAAGTATCGGCTCACAGAAATCTTTTCGTACTAATTCAAGCTACTTTAGCGCGTGTAATTCGACACGCCATCCAATGCTCTATGCCTTTTAAAACGCCATGCGTGGGTATAAAGAAAACGAATCGGGAGTTTTAAAAGATAACTTTTGCGTTCATTGCTGAGATGTAAATGACGACGACATATGTAACGGTTCTTTTATGCGAGGAATAGAGTCGACACAAAAAAAAGACTTCCAGAATTTTGTCCCAAGCTTTTATTACATCGTTTTTTAAGGGACACAGCACATATAGCACATATAAAATGATTAATAAAGCATACAGAGCCATATTTGTCAGATAAACCCTGTTGGCCTATGCGTTCTTCTCTGCAGTTCCACCCGAACAACAACAAAGCTCCATCCGGTACCTTGTGGCGCGCCTTACAACATAGTTTTTCTACTTTACGGATCTTAAGAGAGAAACAGGTCGAAATGTGTGGAAATCGGAAGAAAAAAAAAGAATTTGGAATATTTTTCTCATTTTTTGGATACGAATCATTTATTTTCTATACGAAATTCAGCGAAGAAAAACTGGATAGAATTCAGAATTGAATTAAAAATTGTAGGATGAAGCTGCCATCACAGTTTACGATTGATGGCTATGACAACAGTTACGTTTTTTCGGTGCGTATTACAGTCATCGCGTGTTTTTCCTAGCAGATCTTTTTTAGGAGAGGGCGTGGTAACTTGCATGTCCGAATTTTATCGTTACACGTCATGTAGTGGCAGTGTCCAGGGCCGCATTCGAAGATGTCCTCCAAAAGGGGGGTTCGAAATGCGTTTCTGGAGGGGAATCTTTTTAATTGCTTAAAAGAGGGGTTATTATCCGTTTGCAGAGACTTTACTGTACCCAAGAAAACGGCGTTGTTGTGGCAATTTCATTTAGCTACAAAACCGTGAATGTTCTTGGAAACAGAAATAAATATACATTTTGAATTCAAAATAAGGAAATAATGCAGTTTCAATCTCCTCTTCCTCCAATAAATGTGGGAATCTCGCAGTTAACCGAAGAAAATAAGACGAATGCCAGTGCATGGTAGCTGCGAAATGAAACGCGAAAAAATATCGGGAGCTGTCACAGTGTGTACTCGTGTTCCATAAGACCCACATAGAACGAGATGTACGGTGCGCCGATAATGAAGAAGTGTTTCGGTATTCGAAGAAAAAAAAATTGTTTGCGTAAAGGGTACCTTCAAGAAACGAATTCTGTCTGTTTGGGATAAATGTTTTATTATAAATATTTCGAACTGAGATAATTAGTTTTCTTAAGCGCTGAATCGGACATATCGATATATTACGTAGAATAGAAGTTACGTGTATTGAACGCATTCCCGTATCTGAAAGTTTAAGGTCCGCACCCTGCTTGATTTTGAATAATGAAAGTAATGAAAATGAGGTGTCATTTCTTAATTTTTAAATATCTCTGGTTTTTTATTCTGTGATTTTGACAGCCCTCGATATCCTTTTCTGCAATATCCCTCAACTGCCCTTTGTCGACACCTCCGTCAGCGAATGGAACGACTCGAGTCCGGTGTCCTCTGTCGAAGTAAGTCGAACGAGCGAACATTCCTAATGCCCTCCGAGAGCAATATTTTACCGGACAATTTTATGAAATGGATCAACATCTAAGCCTCCTTCACGAGCATTCACCACCGCTCCTTTTGTCGCAAGGGGAAGGAAAATGCTCAAACATTCAAACGTGAACGTTGCATATCAAATGAAGAAAGATTGACTATTCCATACGCTTTTAATAACGGAGCTGGATGCTTTTGATTAATATAGAGATTAAAAACTTGAATCGGCAGGCATTCGTGATCACCGGGATGCATTTTAAAAATTCCAAAAAGAGGCTCTAAGAATGTGAAACAAGCACGCTTTCAGCTCTGTGTGGCTCGAGACACACTCCCGTTGTTCAGAAGAAGGAATAATCAGATACTCACCTTCATCGCACATGGGTCCATTCCATCCTCGAGCGCAGGAGCATCCGTACGGATCGGGGAGGCAAAGCACGAACCCTCTGACATCAGAAGAATATGGACATCTTGGCGATTCATTTCGACTGAGACAAGCTGAAACATGTACGAGTTATATTAAGGAAGTAAGAACGAGTCGATAGCGTTCTTATGCTTTCCATTTTAACTTTCGGCTCTCGGTAGCCGCGTGTTTCACTCTCCTATTTTGCTCTGCTCGTCAACCAATCGTTTCCCACCTCGTGACTCGTGAGAGCCGATGGATGCGCGTCCTTCCGGATGATCGTAAAAGGCGGGGGGGGAGTACTTAATATATCTGTTACTATCGTTCTCTTTTAAGTGAAGACACACACACACACACATATATATATATATATATATATATATGTAATATATTGGCCCAGCCAAGGAGAAGACTGGTGTCCAGCACATCACAAAGGATAATGAGTAGTCGTGGCTCGAATTAACGACGCTGAAAGTTACGGCATTACATTTTATTAGACGGAGAATACGTCTTCCCAAGACAGTTACAAAATCCGAAAAGCGTCATGTATGTTGATCAGACGGTTTATATAAACTTTGTCATGTGATCATGATAGCGATTAGGGATTTGCTGTTGTTGACAAGTCACATGGGGTTTTATGTAATCTGCGCAAAGCTTATATGAAATCTCGAATGACGCTGCGCAGGTTTGAAAAAGGAAGCCATTTAATATTTTCCACCGGAGGCCTTTTAAGACTTAGAATTGAAAGGAAAAATTAGCTCGTACGCCCAAGGAAATTTAGAATTTAAAATGGTATGAGGTTTTTAATGTTATAGAATATCCCCCCCCGTCCGAGAAGAGGCTGACCAACAATGCCTGCATTGGAGGGCAGACTCGCCCAGCTGAATGAGGGAAAATGGGCGTAGACCACAAATTTGGAAAAAATTTGCAAAGGAACATATGTGTTAAGTTAATTTAGTATAATGATCACATGACAAGACATTTCACATTTCAATATTGAATACACACAAATACACTAATGATTTACAATTTATGAACACAATAAAAGCAAAAAAATATAGTAATTAATGATCAATTATAGAAAATTGTAAATTTTCGTATTGATTGTATGATTGTATTCATTAATTACTTCATTTAACAGGGTTGTCCAAGGAGTTTTACTTGTTGAGTTATATACTTTGCACCTTAATCTAGTAATTATTGTTTGATTTACTCTCTCTACCTTGCGTTGGTTTGTGGATGGTGAGCCGTCGTCAATAATTGTTTCACATTGTTATGCTCTAAAAACCTTCTAAATTTTGAACATATAAAAGCTGCGTTTCTGTCAGTTAGCAATTTTTTTGGTTTTTGAATTTGGAATATGTGTTTTAAGCAATTTGTATAAGTTTCAGTAGTTACGCTTTTTGATGGAAAAGCCCAAATATAACGCGTTGCATGGTCAATTATCAAATGTAAGCATTTCTTTGTGGAATTATAGTAATTAAATCCGCCTACTGTGTCCAAACTTAAGCATTCGAAAGGTTGGTCTGTCGGAGGTACTTCTTGCAGCAATCCAAACCTTTTCTGTCTTTTCTTTTTGTTGGCCACCCCTGATATATATATATATATATATATATATATATATATATATATATATATATATATATATATATATATAATATATATATAATATATATAATATATATATATATATATAATATATATATATATATATATATATATATATATATATATATATAAAATATATATATAATATATATATAATATATACATTGTCAGATAACTCAAAATGCTACTATCAAAGTCCTAATGTGTGTTCAGTCGAAGATAACTGGATGTTGTTTGAGTCACAGGTTTCCTGCGACATCATTCACGATGTAAAATTATTGTTTCTGGATTATAAAATATGTTAATAAAATGTTTGCTTCTACATTATTTTAATCAAATAACTGCAATTGAAAAAAATACCAGTCGTCACGCTCTTTCAGGAAGTGCACTTCATAGTGCCCGGAGGCTGTGCGGTTTAAACAATTAATGGAAACAGAGCTTCGGTTGATACTGGTGCTTCCTAGAAGTTGCCCGAAGTCAAGCAGAAAGCAAATACGGAAGCTGGATTTTCACGTAGCGAGTATTGAATTGTGGCGAAATGGTAATTTATAAGGAATAATTACCCGGGTAACAGTTGTATTTAAAAAAGCTGGTTAAGTGATACAAGGCATCGAATGACAATTTACAGTAATGCCTGTATCTAAAACCTCTGCTGATGTTGGTTGATATCAGGGCCTCCACTGATGGACCACCAAACATCAAAGAGGACTTCCCGGAGCTCGTAAAAAATCTTCTTCCTGTTCTGTTTCATTCAACTCCGAATACCAGAGCGCATTTATTTAGTACACGTGTGAGGATTTTGTTTTTGGCTCAGGAAGGAAATGGGACAGAACTAAGTCTGGAAGAAAAATTTGAAGCGTTTTATTGAAAGTGCTATTGACAGAAACAGGAGCTCCATATCAGACGGCAGTGGTCAACCTCGGATGTACTCTAGAAGATTGAAATAATGTTTGAAATAGAAATCGCGTTTGAAGGAAACGATATTCCAAAGGTTTGAAACGAATCGCTGCCTTGGAACCGAGATGATTAAATACAGCAAAGATGACTTTAGCGAGGAAGGTCGATATTGTGAAAATTGACGCCGATGATGTAACTTTTGGACAAAAGTGTAGTGTAAATATAGCGACGGGTTTGATTCCCTGATAAGGCATGGATATACACGTGCTGTCCCCTCAGAGGGAGTAGCGTTTGTTCAATGATAGGGCGCTCCAATATTAAAATAGCCAACGAATTCGCTGCGTGGATGGGTCAATGAACGTGATATAAAGTAACTGCCATACTGGAAAAACAAAGTAAACAAAAAACTAGGAGGATTTGTGAAACTGAACATACAAACTTCACAGTTGTTTCCTGTGAATCCTGGGGGACAGACGCACACTCCTAGGTGGTCGTGACAAACGCCACCGTTGTAACAAGCAGGACATTGTTGGTCACAGTGTTCGCCGAACAGATTCTGCTTGCACTCTATGTAGAGAGAGATATACAAAAAACATTATCATGTAACATCTGTGCATATATGGATTAGGAAATTTTTAAATTTTAACACAGATGGGATTTGCGTAATTCTTTTATAACATTCTACATTTAAACCCGCAGGCGCTATAAAGGCAGAAATTCAGTAAAAAGCTTAGAATCTACTATGCCTGTACAATTATACATGTCACTTTGTTACCAGCTAGTTCATTCATACTTCGCTGTCTTTATCTGAATCATGACAAAAAAATAAAGGTGGATGTGCAACCTTCAAACCCAATTCCAGCTTGTGATTCGAGATTTTGTCACAAGTATACCAATCATATTCATAGATTTACTTCTATTCTTACAAATATACATTAAATGTTTTCACCCATATTAAGATGACATTCCTGACAGCCCTTCTCGATGATCTTTCGGGTGGTAAATTTAGTTCCCACGCACCGATAAAACCTTAAGATAGGTAGAAAAAAATACTTCGCCATCAATTCCGTTCATATTGCCTTCATTTTGAATATCCGACAACCTGCATCTCTCGCATACCAACACGCTTTAAAAGTTGTTCAGATATTACACTGTGCCTAGGCTGTACGCATGATATGATATCTAAGTTTCCGGAAAGCCACTATCTAGGCAATTGTTCGACAAAACCCTCCGAGAGCAACGGCCTCAGTTTGCAATGAAGAAAGTCGCTGGTCTCCTATTTTGTATAATGTCTATTATTGTCGCAAAACTTCCATGGTTACGTAAATGTAAAAAATTCCTGAAGAATATAAAATACTCTAGAATTCTATCAGTGGCGTAGCTACATATTCAGCTCCCTGGAACGAGTAAACCCACTTGTTTCTCGGAAGAGTTCGGGCGAAATTGGTTTTCTATCTAACCTTCTTATTTCGATTTAAAACCTTACTTTATAACAATTTATCTGCTTTTCAAGACATTTCAACAATAAGAAATTCAATTTAATAAATATAAATATAATAATAAAACAAATTATAATTCTTTCAGTACGGAGTGCCTACTAAACTACATATTTTATAAATTGAACTAGTTTGTACCCGTCAAAACATAACGGCTGGATAGTAAATAAATGTACTAATACACAAATTATACTCAACACATCATCACCAGATGTTGAAATCATGATATTTAGAATAGAGGAATACAGTTTAAAAAATTACTATTGAACCCAGCAAAAAGAAATATGGTCACTCAACAACACGAAATAAACAATATCTGTCAAGTTTAATGCTATATCTCACAAACATAATTAAAAATAAAAAATGGCCAAGAGAGATCTCGAGAGATTCTTTGGATTAAACAAATTAACGTGTTTAGGCGGCCTCGTGCTTAGTAAGCATCTAAAACCAGATTTAAACATGTCACTGAGCATGCGCAGAAAGCAAATTTTAATTGTAAATTATCGCTAATTAATAGAATTTACTGTTGCAAAAGCAAATTTGACAAATCTACAGATTACAATCTTTCGTTTAAGACCAAAATGAAGTAAATTGATGCAGTAGTTTTCTCTCACGGACTGCCCAAAAACTCGGCTTAGCAACTTAAATATATAGATTGACAAAATGTACTTATGCATGTTCAGTATCCACATAAAAAAAAACTTGAAAAATTTTGTTTTCTCGCTTTTTCGTTTGCAAATTCGTCAATCACTTTCTCCAGATCAAGTTGACAAGCTATTGTTCTTTCAAATGATAAACCGAACACGGGAAGACCATCGTGTCTTTTAAATGTTTTTGCTAAGTTGGTTTGATTCGTTTCCATTAATATCGCCCAACGTCTAACAGAACTGAAAGAAATGTAAATTTTTTCTAGCTGTTCATAAAATTGACTCACTTCCTGTACATCGGTGACACTGTCGTTGAAGATCTCCCATTTCCTGATAAGACACCCAACGGGTAACGTTTGAGAATATCTATAGTAGTGTCCAACACCGGGCAGAAATTCAAAGCGCGACTGATCAGAAGTTTTTACTAGACTCTAGTCGCAGCCTGCGATCGGTCCGGCTCGAAGTATAAAAGTAAAATTTTGGCAGACTTTCAAAAAATTATTGATGAATTAAAGATATACAGGTGGTTATCTAAATAATGGAAACACTAAGAAACATTCTGAAAACCTTTAATAATACGGCGCAGAATCACCTTTGTCATGTAATACCACCTGATTCACCTTGGAATTGGATTATACAAGTCACGAAGAGTGATTCAAGATATATTATACCATTCTTCAGGGAAAATTCATGAAAGTTCCTGTAGAGACGCTTTGGTGGATATCGATACCTAGCTCTATCCGTTTATACAGATCACGATGGTTGGATGATATAGAGTCGGGGGGATTGTATACGGAAAGATATTTGACTTAATTTTCATGCTCTTCAAACCAATACTTGATAGATTTAGCTGCATGTATAGGGGCATGTATAGGGAGCATGTATAGGGGCATGTATAGGGAGCATGTATAGGGGCATTTAGCTGAATGTATAGGGAGATTTTCATACTGGAGAACGCCATCTCCTGCAAGAAACAATGTTTGCACCATAGGATGGACTAGTGAGAAAAAATTTCGACATAGTCCTTCCCATTCAATCTCTCTTTCAGGGTTACAATAGGGTCTGAAGAAAACCATAAGATGCCATCCCAAACCCTGCTAGATCTACCTCCATGATTGACAGTTGAGATGAGACAGCCAGAATCTTACGCTTGTGTAGATGTTATACAGACATGCGCACGTCCTGTTGCGAGGAACATTGTGAACAATAATTCGTCGGACCAAATGCCGTTTTTCCACATATTACTCGACCAGGATTTGCGCTCGTTGCACCACTCTGGACGGTATTTTGTATTAGCATCAATTATGAGTGATTTGGGAATAGCTACTCTTCCGTAAAGCTTTGTTTGTGAAGTTCCCTTCTACCTCTGATGGTTGATACCGGAACATGCAGATGCCGATTGAGCTCTTCGGTCATTTTAGTTACAGTTGTTTTCTTTCTTCGTGTCACAATCCACTTCTATACATCTTCCGCATTTTTCACTCGGCTCTCCCTTTCGTCCACTATTCTGTTTGGCAGTGGATGTTTTTCCGTGCACTCTGTATGCTATCATGACTTTCGATACCATAGCTCGAAAAACACCCATTAGCCTGGAGGTTGCAGTAACAGTTACTTCAATTTAAACGCGCTCAAGCAATTTGCCCTTTTCGCAAGGTCTGCAAGATTTGACATTTTACACAGTTCTCCTCAAAAGCACGATGCCTATAGCTTCATTACTGCTACCTGACAGTAGAATATACAGTATATTATATAAAAAAAATACCGGTGGCCAGACCTGTTTTTTAAGGAATACGAAGAACATTCATAAACACCACTGATATTGATAGGTGTTTCCATTATTTTGATAACCACCTGTATATATATATATATATATATATATATACACTCAAGAGCCAAAACATTATGACCACCCCTACATTTTGCAATGAATTCGCCTGGATGACGTGGAAGGCACGTGATCAGGTGGAAGTGGTATTTAACTGCTGCTGGAGAGTCTGAAGAATCATTCTTTCACTTACTTCTGTGTGTGATGGGAAAGGCTGCGGATCTCAGCGACTTTGATAGAGGGCAGATTGTAATGGCTCGGAACAAGTATTTCCGAAACTGCACGACTTGTGGGTTGTTCGCGACCTACAGTTGTTAGTACTTATGCAAAGTGGATGAATGACGGTGAAACCGGCAGTAGACGACATGGTGTTGGAGTCCACACGCTATCAAAGAAAAAGGTCGTCGGAGACTGTCTCGAATGGTGAAGTAAAACCGGAGCCAGACAGTGGCTCAGCTGACAGCCCAATACAATGCAGGCCCAAGTAGAATAGTATTGCAGCACACTGTTCAGCGGACACTGTTGGATACGGGGCTACGCAGCAAACGTCCCACTCGTGTGCCTTTGCTGACCAAGCGTCATCGCCAACTGCGCCTGCGCTGGGCCCGGGAACATCGCGACTGGTCCATGGATCAGTGGGAGAGAGTTGCCTGGTCAGATGAATCACGGTTTGTCATTCATCACGCCGATGGCCGTGTCAGGATACGCCGTCTTCCAGGCGAACTGTTGCTCCCTCAATATACAGTAGGTCATACACAGGCCGGTGGTGGTGGTATTGTACTTTGGGGGACGTTCTCTTGGTCGTCTCTGGGACCCGTGGTTGTGGTAGAGCAGACCATGAATGCTACAGGGTATCTGAACATCATTGCGGACCAGTTGCACCCTTACATGGCCTCCGTTTTTCCAGCTGGAAATGGAATGTTCCAACAGGACAACGCCCCGTGTCACAAGGCTAAAATTGTGTTGGAGTGGTTCCAGGAACATGATGCTGAATTCCAGTTAATGTCCTGGCCGCCTAACTCACCGGATCTCAATCCGATAGAACACATTTGGGATGTCGTGGGACGGCAGCTCAGAGTTCAAAGACCACCAATTCGCAATATCTCGGGTTTGCGTGACCGTTGCTTAAACATCTGGTACAATCTGTCTCCGGCCATCTACCAAGGACTTGTGGCATCCATGCCAAGGCGGGTTGAAGCTGTGTTGCGCACCAAAGGTGGGCCAACTCGTTATTGACAGGTGGTCATAATGTTTTGGCTCTTGAGTGTATATATATATATATGAACTTTGATTAATATATATAGTTGAACTTAAACGGGTTCTTTTTTGTTTCAACGGGAATGCAAAACTCCCAAGAGTCATTTAAATGAGTAATTAGGATGAACACCAAATGGACATTACACAATAAAATGCTGATAAAAAAAATTTCAATTTAAAAATAAAACCCATCTTTTTTTCATTTCTCAGTTTTAGGTTACAGAAAATGTTTAAAAATACTTTTTGGGTAAAATATTTGTATCAGATAGGAATGGGACATTTTCACTCGACTTTAGCTGTTTTTACGTCTGTTTTCTGACTGGTTTGCAGGGTAAATTACATATACTTATTTAACAGTTTTCAATTAAACCAATTTTGTTTCGACATACGTCATTACTTGCATTTTTTCTATAACACACTCCTTCTTAAAATTCACAATAAAAATTAATAATGGTATCTCGATTCAAACTTATTGAATAGGTTGAACTAGTTCAGGCTTTGGGGTATGGTGTATAATGCATGATTGTCTCTATGAACAGTTTTCAAATGCATTTATGAAATTGTTCAATGCATTCAAAATATTCATGGATCCATTCTTAATTTTTCTTATAATTTAAGATGAAAGAACGTTTTAGAAATGATTAGTGATAATATCTATGTGAGAATTTTTCAAAAATATTTATAAACTCACTTTTATTAACGAGACATTAGTTTTAAAAGAAATTACCTCGGAAAACCTCGAATTTTCAAGGAATTGCTCAGATGATTCCACTAAATTTTGGGGCGATATTGCAAATATTTGAATTCTAATTTCGATTTCAGCCGGATGAGTTATTTTCCCAGGCAAACGCAGAATCGCCCTAACATAATGGAAAGAGTGATCTTATGTTATCCGTCACACTAGTAGAACCGGATAAAAAAAGTTTATATTTGGCGCTCGTGGGATTCACCGGATATACATGTAATTTCTTTTCAGTAAAACACAACTTATAATACGTATAGTATGTGCCTATAGTAGTGCTTTTAAACATTCTTAACAATCATCATATATTTTTATATGTTTATTAGGGGTATATAACGAGTTAAATTTGTAATGAAAATTTTCTGAAATCAAAATTATGATGTCAAGTACATTCTAATATATCTATGTGCTTATAGTTTTATTTACTTAAAAATATTTCATTTATTTTTTTTTTGTACATTTTATAAAAAATTTGACATCGAATTCTCTTATACAAACGTTTTCACGAATTTTTATTTCACTCTTTCAAATTTTGCGCCCCCATGATTCGTGCGCCTGCTCTTCGGTAGCTACGCCCCTGAATTCAATTATGTATGACGTTGGCTCTGCGTTATCCTAATGACTGATGAGAGTCAAGAATCACAGCCCTCCTATCGATTAGAAGTCTGTTGAGAAACGCTAGGTTTATATGGAAGCAAGGAGTCGATGCCAAATTCCACATTATGTGGAAATACAATATTGTGCGCCTGTATAAGAATAAAATAAACTTACACATGCATACATAAAAAGTAACACGTTTTTATACAAAACTGAAAAGGGAAGGCATAAACGTTAGTTTTCATCTTACAAAGCTTAAAAGTTGGTTTGTTTTAATAAGTTTGATGATTCCATATTTAAAAAAGAAGAGTTTCAAAATATTTCAAAACAGAAATCAGGAACATTGATTGAATGATTATTATTATTATTATTATTATTAAATTTTTTTAAAATCTAGAACCATTTTAATTTGTTTGGCTGAAACAGCAATAGTGCGTTCTGCCTATGTCTGGGTAAAAATAAACTGTTTCGAAATATCTTTTACATCAAGAGTCATCAAAGTACACTGTTCGATTTCTGGTTCGCGACAGACTGCTCTGCCTACTTCAGAAGTAAACTGGGGCCTATTTCTTGCACTTTATACCGAGAAATAGAGAAAACAGTTTTGCAAGAACCATGAATCTAGAAATCTTTGCAGGGGAAACAAAATAAAGGTTTCACCCTCTGATAGATTAAAATGATCTAAAGCACCGTACAGTCAACGAATAATTTTTTAATCAGTGGCATTCTTCTTCGCAGTTTTCGTAATACCGGTGTCCAAGTTCGAAGTTTCAATCTTTTGAAGAATTTTACTTATTTAAATAGAGACAAGAATTTCCAAAGAACGTGCTTTATAGCAGTAAAACGCAAATGGGAACTTTTGTTAGCGGAGACTACGGCAATTTTGTTACGTTTCTGAAAGGATTTGGGGGAGGAGTATTCGATATTTGAATATGATATTTTTTCAAAAAGGATCTTCGATCGACGTCGGTTGTTCTATTCCGACCACTCGGAATCATCAAAATACTATGATTTGAAAACAAATCTCGTGGAAAACAGAATTCAGACACCGCAGATTTTCGACATTATTTTGAACTTGATACGTCTTTCAACATGTGCCTTAAACGATTTGGTAATTTCATTTATAAGCTTAGGTCACACGCGAGATACGTACAAGGATGGAGCATTGCGTCATTTCATCGACAAAACCACTTGAATCGGATATCGATAGGAACCATATCGCTCAATTGTAGGTTATTGCAGACAGTTTATTTTAAACAGTTCGAGAAAAATCCTTCTTTTAATTGAACTACCTCTATATTTAAGTTTCCGTTAAAGACAGAGTGCGTTTTACTCTGAAGCAATCGTGCCCCCACAACTCATTCCGACGCGACTATCACCGGAAGAAACTGAAAGCGTCTTATTGAGAACCATCTTACTTCGGACGATCAGCCTCAGGAGGGCAGGAGCGGTCACTCCCCTCTGTCCCTCGTAGAAGCATTCGTAAATCCCGGCGTCAGAGGGTTGCACGCTCGGAATTTCCACCCGCCTGCTGTTCCTCCACGAGGGTACGTCCACTCCATCGTGCCTCCATACGATCGATCGATCCTCGTTGAAAGTGACTTCGAGATCGACGCCGTCCCCGATGTTTGCGACTTTGGAATGATCCGCAAAATACAAATCACCTGAAGTAAAAACCAAAAAAATATCACGTTTGAAAACTGAGTTAGAAAGAATTGACTCGATACAAAATGCTCAGTAATGGACGTCACATAGAAATGTCCAGATATTTGTTCATATATACATTACACACACACGTACACGCACACACACACACACACACACATATATATATATATATATGTGTGTGTGTGTGTGTGTGTGTGTGTGTGTGTGTGTGTTTCTACATATATACATCAATAAACATTTTGACACATCTATACAATGATATTAACTTATGTGTAAAAAAGAAGAGTTTTTGGTTAGATATTAGCAAAGTGTGCTGCAAAATATTTGACAATTTGACGGGAAATTCGTGCGCTACGAATGCATTTCAGCTACACCGTGACAGTGGGTGGGACCGACTGACACGACACGTTCGACGCTAAGGTGTACAGACGTGTATTTTATCTGCTCTTGATTTATGGATGCGATTTTTCGAGTTATCCAATTTCATTTTTAATTATTAACTTGCTCCTGTCCTACTTTATCCTCGAGTCATGTCGACCGTTCTCCTCGCCTACCTAGACCCCACTTAATCTATTTTGAATATATTTCTTTCTCTTTTATTAATTGTAAATTCTCCGTTCACGTTTATTTTCCCCTAGCGCGGAACCCTTTTTTGTTCTTCGCGCTGTCGATAGATGGCGGCAGTTGTACCGATCCCAGTCCCCGTTCGGTGGCTATTTATTTTAAACGACTCCCACCGAGCGTCCCTAAGCTATAAACTTTCACAATTCTATTGACAGTGAACTCCTTTCTAATCTTGCAAACTATGATCACGCTGACCCCACTAACAGGAAAAGGCCTCGAGCCATCCTGAGTCTTCCGTCTTAATTTTTTGTTTGTCCTCGTCATTTAAATAAAAATATAAAAAATATAAAAACAATACTTGGCTTGCCAAGGCAAAAAACAACTATAAAATTTTATAAAATAAAATAAATATCTATTTCCTATCCTTAAACTTTCTATTAACTTAATTATCTGTCTCTGAGCAAATCCATTTTGGCTTTGCTCATTTTTGTAGTTATTGAACTCACGGATCCCAGACCTTATCTTTCTATCCAATCTCTTTTCTCTATTCTCGCTACACTAGCCAATTGATTTCCAGCTTACAGACAGCCGTAAACTCCACCCACATCAGCGAATTACTTGAAGATCCAGGAGACATCCAATCAGAATTGTTCCTTTCATCATCCAAAGTTTTGACCAAAAGATCCACTGCTTCACTTCTTGTGTTGCAATTTCCTGAACTTTTATTGACTCTCATCGAACTTTCTTTTTATTTTCTGTGTTATTTCTGCTCTCCGATGGCATATTCATGAAATATCTGTGTTAGAAGGCTCTGGCCTAGGTAACACAGTTAAACACTTGTTCCGATGGTCCGATGGTCCGAGCGTCCAAAGAAGTATGTTCTGCGCGGTCTCCCTGTTTGTACCCCTACCAGCGATATTGAAGATGCGCTACGTACAATCGGCGTTGAGCCGATTAAAGTAGCGTATCTCACAAATCGCAAAACTAGGCGTCCCATGCCTTTATTTTTGGTGACAGTCAGGCCCTCCCCAAACCTTGATAATTTAAGCTCCCTAACCCAGATTAATTATCTAAGAGTGTCTTTTGAACACTACACTCAAACTGGCGTCAGCCAATGTTACAGGTGTCAGATGTTCGGACACTCTTCGATGAATTGTAAACTTTCCCCACGCTGTGTTAAGTGTGGGGGATCTCACGTCCCAGGGGAATGCCTTCTGAAGGACTCTGACGATAAAACTTGCTGTGCTAACTGCAAGGGAAATCACACAGCCAACTACAGAGGGTGTCCCCTTAACCCCAAAAATAAGAATAATCTTAAAGTTAAGGACCCTAAGTCCGCACAAATTAGATCTAATCCCTCCACTAACAACAAGAAACCTGTTGTATTTATCCCTGCTCCCCCACCTAAAACATCGGCATGGAAAATCCCCATAGCTTCCACAGTTGATAGTGAAAAGAGCACTGCTTCGACATCCAGAGAAATGCCGAAAATCTGAGCAGAATATAGAGATGAATGGAGTTCCTTGGCCATGTGGTTTTATCTCCAGTACGCAAGATGTCAAGTAATCAATGATAGTGTGCTCAGTAGTTAAAGTTTAAAGGATAATTAGGTAATTAAGAGTGGGGTTACATCAATAAAATTACTAGTAAATTAAAGTTAATCCTTCAATAATTAAAGGGGTGGGGGAAATAATATCTTAGGAATTTAACATGTAATAGAGATTTAAAAATTTAAAAATTAATAAGTTAAGTTTAAAGTTACGAGGCAAGAAATAGGAATAAGTTAGGTGGCCCTCATCAAAAGAGAAAAAAAAAGGCCCTCTTCAGGGTCATACAATTCGTAATGAGTAGGAAGCAGAATTCTACGGGGGAAAAAGAAATATCAAGATGGAAAATTTGGAAGGTGCGATACCACCTGGGATCGAACCCACAACTCAGGGTTTCACAGATCAGCGCGATGCCTCTGCGCTACGGCAGGACATAAGCAGGTGTGCAAGATAGAATGAGTTCCTTCTCAAGCTCAGAATGAACTGCTTTGTGGGGTACCTGGGCGTAAGCCGAATCCCCAGTACTACATATAGACAGTATTGACAAAGTGCTCATGAGAAAGAAATTAAGTAATGAATATATGCATACATAACGTAAAGAAAAAAGTTTAAATATGAGATACCTTAATGGTATACGTAATAAGAAGAAAGGAAAGGTGAAATAAAGTAGAAAAATAAAGAGTGATGAAGTAAGGAGAAAAGGTAGAAAATAAATGAATTTATTAATATTATATATATTTTTTTTATATTTTTATAATAGATTATATAAGTTTTTTTTTTTTTTTTTTTTTTTTTTGTAAAATAATAAAATAATAAAGAAAAATAAAGTAAGGAAAAAAAAAATTGAAGAAAGGTTAATCCGGAGCAGGCTCTAAAAGAGCCGCCCGGGGTCTTTTTCTGTATGAAGGGTCCCTAAAGTCATAGTCTGGAAGTTCTGCGATAATATCGTTATTAAGAGAGTTTAATTGATTGTAAAAGTTAATAGAGACCTGCTGAGCGGCCCTACCAATAGTTTGGATATCGTAGTCACGTCTAATAACCGTATTAGCAAGGTACCTATGGGCCCTCCTGATTTTCCTCAGAATTTTGTTTTGACAAATTTCTAAATTTTTGATGTTAGATTTGGCCGCGTAAGACCAAACAGGAGCAGCATAGAGAGCAATTGGAAGAATGACAGTTTTATATAGAAGAATTTTATTTCTGGTATCCAGATGGGGACTAAATAAAAGGGTGCGGAGCATACAAACTTTTTGATTCATTTTATTAATAGTGTAGTTAATATGTGGTTTCCAGGTAAGGCGTCTATCAAGGGTAACGCCCAGATATTTCACCGAGCTCTCCCATTTGATGACCGTGTCATAGATGTAGAGTCGTGGAGGTTCTTTGTATTTATGAGAGAAGTAGATAGCGTGGCATTTATCAGTATTTATTTTAATTTTCCATTTAATGTAATAGTCTTCAAGAATGTCAATATGATGTTGAATGAAATTTGCAATAAGATTTGGGTGGTGAGCAGTGGCTAAAATAGCTGTATCATCAGCATAAAGTGCAATAGAAGTGTGTGGGCTTCTGGGCAAATCGTTGATGTAAATGTTGAAAAAAATGGGACCAAGGATAGATCCTTGTAAAACACCAGCGGTGATGGGTTTGTGATCAGAGTATTTGTTATTGACGCGGACAGTAAAAGTTCTATTGCACAGGTAGTTGTGAATGAGGTGGATGATGCAATCAGGAAAGTTAAGATTGATGAGTTTGTAGATGAGACCGGTGTGAGTGATTTTGTCAAAGGCTTTTGCAAGATCTAAGAAAAGAGCACCAGTAGGCCTCTTGTCCTGAAGTCCGCTCGAGGCAAACTCCGCGACACGAAGCAACTGCTGTGTAGTGCTGTGATTATTTCTGAAACCAAATTGCTCTGGAATCAGTATGTTGTTAACGTGTATGTGTTCGAGAAGACGGTTGTGAATGACACGTTCAGCAATTTTAGAAAGAGAGCTCAATAAACTAATAGGGCGGTAATTCTGGGGGAAAGTTAAGTCAGATGAAGGTTTGGGGATAGGGCAAACGATAGAAGTTTTCCAGTGTTTAGGAAAGTATTTAAGATTTAAGATTTCATTTACAATGACAGTAAAGTAAATAATAATATTAGGGGGGGAAGTTTTTAATAGCTTTATTGGTGATGTTATCGAGGCCGGGGGCTTTTTTGTTAGGAAGGGATTTAATGATATCAGTAATTTCAGGAGGGATGGAATTTCGAATAGTGGTGGTAGGGGATGAGGAAAGGAAGTCACGGACAGCGTGGCGGACCATGCGGTCGTGGTCTTCGTCTTCAAGATCTTCATTAGGGGAAAATTGATGTTCATAGCTATCAGCAAGAGCATTGGCTTTATCGTAATTGTCAAATGCAACACCGTTGAGGCCGTGAATAGGGGGAAAGTTAAGTCTATTGTTTTTGAGGGTCTTTTGAAATTTCCAAATGGAATTATCATTTGTACTTAAATTAGATATGAAATTCGACCAGTTTTCCTGTCTGAACTTGCGAATTTCCCTCCTGACCTGAGCCCGGAGAAAATGGTAGTTTTGCCTGCTTTGACCGTCACGGTGGATTTGAAAGAATTTACGAGCCGTGTTACGTTTCTTAATGAGTTTACGAATTTTTTTTGGAAGATTATGTAATTTAGATTTGCTGACGCATTGAGAAGAGTTTTTGAGTGCTTGGTTAATGACGTCAGTAAGAATTTGGACGGCACGATCAATATCAGATTTTGAACGAATGATGGGGTAAATTAGGTTGGAGCAGGCAAGGAGATCCTGGAACTGATTCCAATCGGTAAAATAGAAGGGGTCAGACGATTCAATAGAAACGTCAGAGTTTATAGTTAAGAGAACAGGGAGGTGGTCGGAATCAAAAAGGTCCAAGACTTCAATATCGTAATTGCAATGAATATTTTTGAGGAGTGCGAGATCAATAGTAGAAGGAGAGCCAGTAGAGAAGTGGGTAGGGGTAGCAGGGTGGGCAATGGTAATATCAGTATTATTGGTGACAAAATTTAGAAGTTCGCGACCGTACTTGTTATTAGAATTGCAGTTCCAGGCCCGAGATAGAATGAGTATCGCGATGCGGTAGTTAATGTTAGCTCCTGAGGAGACACGCCCTAGGGCGTTTACGATTAGCAGGGAGAGAATGGTCATAATCTGGCAATTCTGCGAGTACTTCATTACGAATGTTAGGAAGGGTTTCATAAAATTTTTTACAAATTTTATGAGCCTGTTTCGAGAAAGTTGAAATGTCGAAGTCACGTCTGATAGTCGAATTCGACAGGTAACGGAATGCTCGGCGAATACGCCTGAGAATTTTATTCTGGAAGATTTCGATTTTTTTAATGTGGGTTTGTGCGGCTGAAAACCACACAGGAGCAGCATATAGGGCGACGGGAAGTACACATTGTTTGAATAGTAGCACTTTGTTTCTCATAGTCATATGGGGACTGAAAAATAGCGTTCGGAGTTGCATGATGACAGCATCGCATTTGCTGACAATATTAGTAATGTGGGGTTTCCATGTGAGTCTGCGGTCCAGAGTTACGCCGAGATACTTCACTGTGTTTTCCCATTCGAGTGGGGATTGTTGAATATAAAGACGAGGAGGATTGGTAAAGCGATTACTGAAATAGATCGCGTGACACTTAGAAGGGTTGATTCGAATTTTCCAGCGCGTGAACCAAGCTTCTAAGGTGTCGATATGACGCTGAATTTGAATAGTCAGGTAGTTTTCATTGTGAGAGGAGGAAAGGATAGCAGTGTCATCCGCATACATAGCGAGTAGAGTATTAACTCCACGCGGCACATCGTTCACGAATAAATTGAACAGGCTAGGTCCAAGGATCGAACCCTGTAAAATACCAGACGTTATGTACCTGTTCCGGGACAGATTGTTGTGTATGCGGACGGCAAAATTTCGATTATGAAGATAGTTATAAATTAAGTGAATTAGACTGTCTGGCAGATTAATTTGTATAAGTTTATAGATGAGTCCCGGGTGCCAGACCTTGTCGAACGCGCATTTAATATCGAGAAACAGAGCAGCGGTAGGTTGTTTACCCTGTAACCCGTCGCGGGCAAATTCAACTACCCTGAGGAGCTGCTGCGTCGTGTTGTGCTCAGACCTAAAGCGAAACTGCTCTGGTATGATGATATCGTGCTGGTCGAGGTGATCGTTGATTCTGTGAAGAATAACGCGCTCCGCCACCTTACTGAGGGAGCACAGTAAGCTGATTGGACGGTAACTCTGGGGAAGATTGCGGTCCCCCCCTGGCTTGGGGATGGGACAGATAATAGCAGTTTTCCAGCATTTGGGGAAATAATTATATTTAAGGATAGCGTTAACAATTACGGTGAAATAGAAAATTATATGGGTAGGGAGGTTTTTAAGAATTAAGTTGTTAATGTTGTCGATGCCAGGGGCTTTTTTATTTTTAAGTTTTTGAATAATGTCAGCTATTTCAAAGAAGTTAGTGGGGGAGGTGGGGTCAGAGGGTGGGGTGGAGAGAAAGTTTTGCACAGTCGAGAGGACGAGTCTATCATTCTCCTCGTCGACTAGGTCATGATTTGGAGAGAACTGTTCTATGTACGTGTCAGCAATTGTGTTTGCTTTGTCTATGTCAGTCATTGCAACTCTGTGGGGGCCATGAATGGGCGGAAAATTGGAATGCTGCTTACGCAAACGTCTGACAAATTGCCAGACGGAGTTATCATCGGGACTGAGGCCTTGAATGAAATCAGCCCAAGTAGAGTTACGGAAAGTTCGAATATCGCGACGAACGCGAGCGCGCAGGAGATGATAATTACTCCTGTGTTGGGGGAGGCGGGTAAATTGGAATAATTTTCGAGCCGCGTTACGGTCCTTAATTAATTTAACAATGTTTGGCGGGAGGTTATGGTAGCGCGGCTTTTTCAAAGTATGCGTTGAGTTAGCCTTGGCGTATTCTATAGTTTCTTTTAAACTGTTGGTGGCGTGCTCAATGTCCTCAGGACAACGAATGATGGGGAAGTAGAGGGTAGAATATTGTAATAATTCTTGGAACTGCTTCCAGTTAGTGCGGGTGGGGGGGGGAAGGATTTTGAATATCGACTTGACGATCAAAATTTATTAATACAGGAAGGTGATCAGAGTCAAAGAGGTCTAAAGTTTCTACAGTATAAGGGTAGGGGATATTTTTGGTTAGAGCAAGGTCGATAGTACTGCATCCCGAAACGTAAAAATGGGTGGGGGTGGGGGGGATAATTAAGTTAACATTAGGATTATCACTGATAAATTTATGAAGGGCACGGCCAGAACGGTTTGAGTTTCGGCAGTTCCAAGCTGTATTGTGTGCGTTGAAATCACCCGCCACAATACAGTAGTTATTGGTATTTAGGATATTGTTAAAGTCAGAGCACAGGAAGGTTTTATTGGGGGGAATATAGATGGAAGAAATTAAGATTTTATTGACTCTGTCAGGGAGTAACATTATAGATGTGCTCTCAACGTTAGTGGTATTAATATTATTAATTTTAAAGTGTTCGAGACCCCTACGGACATAAATTGCAGTGCCACCACCAGGCTGGTGAGTATTAGGGGGGCGAGGGCGGTCGGTCCTGTAGAGCGAGTAATTACAGATGTTAAAGCGCCAAGGTGCTTGAAATCTAGTTTCTTGTATCAGGGCAACGTCTATATTCGAATTTTCCATGAACTCCCTGAATTCATTCATTTTGTTTGAAAGACTGTTAGCATTCCAGAATAAAACCCGCAGTGAGCGATTAGTGGAGCGACTACTCATGACCGGTTGGTGGATCTAAGTATAATGCAATTTCATTGAATACAGCCACCATTTTGGAAAATACGTCAGTTTGAGTGCGCATATGTGCCGAAATTCTCTTAAAGAGAAGCATAATGTCGGCAATGTTATAATCGGACATAAAGTCCTTAATAGCACGAATTATAGTTGCAAATTCAGCAAAAGTTGAAGTTGGCCGCTCGTCATGAGCAGATTCTCCACTCTGATTTGAAGCAGCTGCAACTGGGGCAGCACTAGGGATGGTGTCATTACGCGCTTTCGGATTGGATCTCCTAGGCGCGCTCTGATTGGGTAAATTTCGATCCGACCCGAGGTTATAAAGGGGGGTGACTTCGGCATTTTTCGGCATTTCAGGGGGGGGACCGCAATCTTCCCCAGAGTTACCGTCCAATCAGCTTACTGTGCTCCCTCAGTAAGGTGGCGGAGCGCGTTATTCTTCACAGAATCAACGATCACCTCGACCAGCACGATATTATCATACCAGAGCAGTTTGGCTTTAGGTCTGAGCACAACACGACGCAGCAGCTCCTCAGGGTAGTTGAATTTGCCCGCGACGGGTTACAGGGTAAACAACCTACCGCTGCTCTGTTTCTCGATATTAAATGCGCGTTCGACAAGGTCTGGCACCCGGGACTCATCTATAAACTTATACAAATTAATCTGCCAGACAGTCTAATTCACTTAATTTATAACTATCTTCATAATCGAAATTTTGCCGTCCGCATACACAACAATCTGTCCCGGAACAGGTACATAACATCTGGTATTTTACAGGGTTCGATCCTTGGACCTAGCCTGTTCAATTTATTCGTGAACGATGTGCCGCGTGGAGTTAATACTCTACTCGCTATGTATGCGGATGACACTGCTATCCTTTCCTCCTCTCACAATGAAAACTACCTGACTATTCAAATTCAGCGTCATATCGACACCTTAGAAGCTTGGTTCACGCGCTGGAAAATTCGAATCAACCCTTCTAAGTGTCACGCGATCTATTTCAGTAATCGCTTTACCAATCCTCCTCGTCTTTATATTCAACAATCCCCACTCGAATGGGAAAACACAGTGAAGTATCTCGGCGTAACTCTGGACCGCAGACTCACATGGAAACCCCACATTACTAATATTGTCAGCAAATGCGATGCTGTCATCATGCAACTCCGAACGCTATTTTTCAGTCCCCATATGACTATGAGAAACAAAGTGCTACTATTCAAACAATGTGTACTTCCCGTCGCCCTATATGCTGCTCCTGTGTGGTTTTCAGCCGCACAAACCCACATTAAAAAAATCGAAATCTTCCAGAATAAAACTCTCAGGCGTATTCGCCGAGCATTCCGTTACCTGTCGAATTCGACTATCAGACGTGACTTCGACATTTCAACTTTCTCGAAACAGGCTCATAAAATTTGTAAAAAATTTTATGAAACCCTTCCTAACATTCGTAATGAAGTACTCGCAGAATTGCCAGATTATGACCATTCTCTCCCTGCTAATCGTAAACGCCCTAGGGCGTGTCTGCTCAGGAGCTAACATTAACTACCGCATCGCGATACTCATTCTATCTTGCACACCTGCTTATGTCCTGCCGTAGCGCAGAGGCATCGCGCTGATCTGTGAAACCCTGAGTTGTGGGTTCGATCCCAGGTGGTATCGCACCTTCCAAATTTTCCATCTTGATATTTCTTTTTCCCCCGTGGAATTCTGCTTCCTACTCATTACGAATTGTATGACCCTGAAGAGGGCCTTTTTTTTTCTCTTTTGATGAGGGCCACCTAACTTATTCCTATTTCTTGCCTCATAACTTTAAACTTAACTTATTAATTTTTAAATTTTTAAATCTCTATTACATGTTAAATTCCTAAGATATTATTTCCCCCACCCCTTTAATTATTGAAGGATTAACTTTAATTTACTAGTAATTTTATTGATGTAACCCCACTCTTAATTACCTAATTATCCTTTAAACTTTAACTACTGAGCACACTATCATTGATTACTTGACATCTTGCGTACTGGAGATAAAACCACATGGCCAAGGAACTCCATTCATCTCTATATTCTGCTCAGAGAGAGTCTTTGCCATTGTCAATGAACGTTATCGTACTTCGTTCTGCTACAACGTTTGCAATGACCGGTCTATGCCTGGACAGTTTTTCTGATCTACGCGGCAACCGTGCTTTCTCTTTCCAAATTCTGTTGCCTTTCGGCCAATTTTATTTTCGAAATCCACCTTTAAGTTCATTTTCGATCGTAGTTTAGAGCAGGCACTTTCAGGTACTACGTGAAACGATCTACCTTGACCTTGACCTCGTGAAACAGGCGAGTTCTGTGCAACGCTGGAATTCCCTAAACGGGAACTGGAAGACGTCGGAACACATGCAGATAGTTCTTTTTTCTCGTCTCAATTGTTTCCTTGCATACGCATAATACACACACACACACACACACACACATATATATATATATATATATATATATATATATATATATATATATAGTGTGTGTGCATTTATACAATAATTTACATATAATACCACATTTGTTCTATGACTGCCCAAAATACAACAGATAATGTGGAAATTTGTTGGTGCTTTCACATTAAGCATACTTCAAATGAACGAATGACTTTCGGCATGACTTTCTTACTATATATATATATACAGTCGAACGTCCATATATCGAAGTAGCAAAATGCCGGAAAAAAATTCGATATATAGAAATTTCGATATAAAGAATTGAGCTTAGTTTTATCCTAATTCTCCTAAAACATTAAAATTAAAGCTAATTTTCGTATACGAAACTCCATTTCCAATTTATATACGAATTACATTAAATGAAAGTTAATAACTAAAAAATTAACTAATGTGAAAGATTTATTGAGTACTATATACCTTAAAAAATAACAATAATCCAGACAGTGGTTACAGTGATCACAGTTACATTCTTTAAAAATAAACTACAAATATCTTGCTGAACAGCCAGTTTTGCGGAAAGTTCATCAAAGAAATGCTCGCATTTATTCAGTCCATTAAAACTTCATGAGCGGTTCACGAATTATTGTTTCAAACGTCAAAAATTGGGAGATTTTATTCTAAAGTGGAATAAAATCTCCCAATATGTCGAGAAAAAAATTTCGATATATAGAGACTTTTTCGATATATAGAAACAGTTTTTCTATGTAATGAACATGGAGATTTGCTAAGAGTTCGATATATAGAAAATTTCGATATAGGGAAGTTCGATATATGGAGGTTCGACTGTATATATATACTATATATATATATATATATATATATATATATATATATATATATATATATATATATATATGTATATATAAATCTTCAGCATACAGGTAGATTTGGACATCACTAATGGCGAAACCTAGGTTGACAGCTACCCCACTTCTTTTAAAATAATAATAAAAAGTGTATATATATACACACACACACACACACACACACATATATATATATATATATATATACAGATGTGTGTGTGTGTTTCGCTCTCCCATTTTGCTTACTTTCCTCCCCTGTAGCACGCACGATTTTATATTATTTTGAGTTACAAAGCGGGCTCTCTGAATTTCGACATTTTTTTTATACACTGGCTATCAAATATTAAGGAAAAGTCACAAAAATTGCGATTGCTCAAAACGTTACGCGTAGAATTTAATGCATATTATACAACATATAGGTAGATATAAAATAGCATAAAAAGAAATCGCCAGACAATTATGGTGTTATAGAAACTAGCATATGTATACAATGAAAAAATCGGACGTGTCAGTTTGGTATAGGAAAAGTACCTTTAATATGGCGTATGATCGCCCCGAGATGCAATACAGCACAAACAGCGATGCATGATGCTGTCAATTATGCGGTCTATCAGTTCGGTAGGAAGTGAAAGCCATTGCTCTTGCAAAGCGGTTGAAAGTGTGGCTAGGGTCTTAGGAGGAGGATTGAGAGCAGTTATACGTCGTTCTAAAGCGTCCCAAACATGCTCGATGGGATTCAGTTCCGGTGATCGAGCTGACCACTCCATGCGCTGAATTGTTTCATGCTCGAGATAAGCATCCACGAAGAGAGCCCTGCGCGGTCTCGCGTTATCGTCCTGTAGCACGGAAACATCACCTATTGGCCTGGCATAAGGGAGCACATAAGCATCAAGGATGGCATCATCTCTGTAGGTGTGAGCATTCACATTTCCACGGGGAAAGACATGGAGGTCTGTGCGTCCACCCAAAGAGATAACACCCCAAACACAGACGCTGCCTGATTCGTATGCATCTCTTTCACGGATGTGTGATGGATGAAAACGAGTTCCAGGTTCTCTCCACATCAAAATAAGCCTACTATCACTTTGGAGGCTAAACCTAGACTCATCCGTAAAGAGACAATCCCTCAATTATCCGCCTTGCTGTGAGACATGCACTTTTCTGCTCCTCGCAAATGACGCATTCCGACTGCAGCGCCACTATTTTGCAAAATGTAGTATTGTTCAGCACCTTTTACTGAACAACATATTCAAATTTTAAACGGATTGGCCTAGTATTGAACGTGTTATCCCTCTTTTTCTGAGTTTTCCTTAATGTTTTATAACTAGTGTATTTCCGAGACACCCCGCGGTATAATGGACGAGCGCGATTGTGGAAACCCATGGGGCGTTCCTGCTCAAGGAACAGCCCATCCGCCTGCCATCACTTCGGAAGCTCACCTGACACGCTCTGCTTCTGTACAGCAATATTCATGGACCCCCGTTCGTCGCTGAAGCCGCACTGAAAGGAACCGTACGGATTAAGGGGGCTTGCAGATTCGAGATACAAAATGGCGTAAGTAGTTCCGATTCTGACTCTCTCCGCTAACTGTGTCCCCTGCAAAGAAAAAAAAAGAAGCATTAGAACGAAGGGACGATCCTTCCACGAGGACAGTGGTAGCGGGACAAGTTGCACGGAATACTTCATCATCTCCCTTTTGTTATATATATATAGCCCCCTGTAGCTGTAACTAAAAGGCGGATTGAGCTGAAATTTTGCAGATAGACAATTCAAAGAATGCGCTGAAAGATTTGCGAAAAAAGTTTTTAAAATGTCCACTAGGGGCGCATTACATGGAAATAATTTAAACAAGGTACAAATTCCAATTCAAGCATAATTTATTTGTCACACACTGTCCAGCGATGCAAAGAAAATTGTTCAATGTGGGCTCCCTCATTAGTATGTTAAATGTGCAGGCGATGAAGAGCAGACCGCAGCTGGTCCCCAGTAATCTGTCGAACATACAATGCTTTGCGGTCCTACGGGTCAGCCAAATTTGTAACATTCCACCTATAAACAACGTTCTTTAAATGGCCCCATAACCAAAAATCACACGGAGTGAGATCGGGAGAACGGGCCGGCCAAGGAGTAGGAAACGATCGGCTAATCACCCTGTCATCCGTGAAATGGTGTCGCAAAAACCTCCGCACACAGAGTCCATTATGTGGCATCCTGCATGAATGTAATAGACTCGAGGCATTGTCGCTGCTGGAGGTGAGCCAAAACGAAACTGCTGAGAACGTCACGATATCTGAGGGCTGTTACAGAACATGTGACATGGTCATTATCTTGAAGTCCTTCGAAAAAGAATGGTCCAAGAATAAACTGGGAAGTGAATCCACACCAGACGGTAACTTTAGGCGAGTGTTGCGGAATCGTGTAGAAGGCACGTGGATTTTCCAACGCCCAAATTCGACAATTCTGGGTGTTCACTGTTCCGTTCAGATTAAAATGAGCCTCGTCACTCCAGAGAATGTTCCACGGCCAGGAGTCATCGACTTCCATTCGGGCAAGAAAAGTCAGGGCAAAAGATAATCTACGGTCATTGTCGGTGAGAAGCAGTTGCTGGTTGTGGATTGATCTTATACGGAACAAATTTCAGTTATTTTTCTCAGGATCTTCTGCACTGTGCTACACGGTACGTCTAATTGTCGTGACATTGCACGTGCACTGCTGACTCCATGATAATTTGCCAGTGACTGCTCAACAACGGCCGTTGCTACTTCTGAAACGACTTCTTCGCTGGTAGGCTTTCGCCCTCTGCCACGTTGAACGCTTCAACACCCAGTGTTTTCAAATCCAGAAATCATGTCTCTCACACCTTGTGCGGAGACACTGGACCCCGATGCAATTTCTTTTGACGTCGAAATTCGCGAAGAGCTGCAACGGCATTTCCCTGGTTTTACGATTAACGCACGTTCTTGTAATTTAATTGCCATCGTAACTGAAAGAATGATACTCACTCGATCTCATCCCTTTCATACCCAGAATTCACTTTGAATTCGTATGCTTATGCAAATCAGATTGTTTCCTTCTTCACTTGCAGTGCCACATTTATCCAATTTTGTACCGTCATAATGCTTCAATAACAGTTTTAAACATCATAATGCTTGAGAATGTAAAAATTAAAGTTTTAAACGACTTTTTTACTGTGCTCAGTTATTTATTGCAGGACTTGTCAAGCATTTAGGCTGTAATGCGCTCCCTAGTGGACATTTTTTTGAACAATTTTTTAAGGAATCTTTCAGCGCATCCTTTGAATTGTCTATGTACAAATTTTGAGCTCAATCCGCCTTTGATCCGGCATCAAAAGACTTCTTTGATCTGTATCTGTTTTCCTCGAGGATGCGTTGCAAACAATATTTAAATTCGAAGGTCTGAACTCGTGCAAAGGTTTGATGCACTACTTCGGTACAGATAAGAATGCTTCAGACAAGACCATCGGAGGTGGAACAGAAAATAGCCACAATCTTCTATTTTAAATTAATTTTGAAAAAATATACAACACACACATATACATTATATATATATGTGTGTATGTATATATATATATACACTGCTGGCCACCGAAATTGCAACACCAAGAAAGAGAAGAGATATCACAACAAAATTTATTATTTTGTAGATAACATGTTGATCAAGTATCAAATGATTAAATTTATAGACTTCTGTGAAGTGTGGTTCCTGCCAAAATCAGTAGCCAGAGTAGCCGCCATTGTTGGAGATCACCGCTGCCACACGCCTCGGCATTGATTCAAAGAGACTTTGGATGAGTTCTTGGGGTGCAGCAACACCAAGCAGCTTCCACACGTTGCCAAAGTTGATCTGCTGTGGCAGCTGGGGACGGAATCTGGGTCAATCGTAGAGCAAGCATGGACCACATGTTTTCTATCGGCGAAAGATCCGGAGAGCGAGGCGGCCAGGGAAGCAATTCAATCTGGCGATTGACGAAGAACCGTTGGACAATGCGTACCACCTGTGGTCGCGCATTATCCTGTTGAAATATGGCTGTGAGGAAGCCCTGAAGGTAAGGAAGGACAACTGGCTCCAACACCTCGGAGATGTAGCGCTGACTGTTTAAAGTACCGGCAATGCGTACTAGAGGTGTGCGAGAGTGATATCCAATACCGCCCCATACCATAATACCCGGCGCAGGACCAGTGTGGCGGTGCATAACGCAGCTGTTCAGCATCCTCTCTTCACGGTGTCTCCAGACTCGAATGCGACCATCGTGGTGTTGCAGACAGAAGCGTGACTCGTCAGTAAAGACAATTTCCTTCCATTCTGCCGTCCACATCCTTCTGTCATCGCACCATTCGCGGCGGAGACGTCTGTGGTTCTGCGTCAAGGGTAGACAAAGCAATGGACGTCTTGCGGACAGACCACTCTGCTGTAAACGGCGTCGAATGGTACGCGCAGACACCGGATGATGCATTACAGACTGCATGTGCTGTGGTATGGTTCGTGATGTGACTGAGCGATCCGTCACTGCCATGCGCACAATTTGCCTGTCATCACGTGAAGTGGTGCGCTGAGGTGGATGCGATCGAACACGCCGGTCCGTCGTACCCTCCTGCATCCAACGATCACATATCTGCATTACAGTTGTTTGGTTTCGTCCAACACGACTACCGATTTCCCTGAAAGATAATCCACAATCTCGGTAGGCCACTATCCTTCCTCTGTCGAACTCGGATACTTGATCAGAAGATGATCGCTGTTTTCGACGAGGTACAATTGATCGTTTTTTTGAAAAAACCACAAGAAAAACACAATTGCCGAACTTGAAATCGTCAAAATCTCCGAGCCTTAAATAGCGCTTTGAAGTGGCGTGCGCGATGTGCGTGTGCGCTGAAATTCTAATCATTTGCATATCTCACCTCCGCTAATGCATGTTGTAAATTTAATGTTATTTGCATGTTTCCTTCAGGGTGTTGCATTTACAGTGGCCAGCAGTGTATATATATTTATATAGTCAGGCTTTGGACGAGCGGGATTAGAAAATAGTACATTTATTACAACAGAGGTAACATATATTATATTTACATGGAAGTTAATTTGGTCTTCATTGCACACGTCTTAAAAGTAGTTTCTTTAAACAGTACGCCGTCGCTAAGCATTACACAACATTATCAGTCGGTCTTTTGCTTGTATGCACTTCAGGCGTTCTCTCCGCCAAGAATCAAAGTTCGTTCCAACCGAGGCGAAAGCTTCTCTCCTGAAGCATGACGTCACACAGGCAAAACAAAATGATTGAAGAATGAGGTAGGAGAAGGCGCTCACTACATACATATATATATATATATATATATATATATATATATGTGTGTGTGTGTGTGTTTGTCAAAACATTAATTGAAAATTACAGGGGGCTTAAAAATACCGAAATCTAATATGAAAGTCGTTGGCAAAACGCGTCGGGAAAAAACGATTTTTCCCCGTTTTCGTTGTTGATCTCGATTCGGGATATTGAAGTTCCATGGAGGGAAATTATTTTTAGATAGATGCACAGGGTTTGGCGCGAAAGCAAATGTTTCTAGAATTTTCCAGGTGGTGCTTTGCGCATGCGCCATAATGGTAGACTCGCTAGTGACAATAGAGAATTACGCAGTACGCCGGATTAATTCGTTAAAAGTGGACGTGCGCTAGCGGGGTCCACGGGTTTTGCGAAATGGCGAACATTTACAGAGGTGAACTTTGGAGCGATGGTTTTCATGAACTTGGAGTAAATAAACATTAGTTGTTTTGGACCATAGTATGCTGTCAATGCTTGCATCTACCTTACTTCGGCGCCACGAACTGTAACTAAGAAGACTGCAAATACTAATTTAGTGAACGGGCGTAGAACGACGCTCGTCATATATATATATATATATATATATATATGTGTGTGTGTGTGTGTGTGTGTGAAGTGTAGACGTCGCAGAAGCCGGCTTCAACAGACGAGAGCGACCTCTGTGGAGAAGCGAGGAGTTAGCCAGCGGACGCGATGGAAGAACGCCCCTGAACGGATGCGGGAAACGACTGGGCAAGAGACGCGACCGCCATGTTGAATTATCCCTCTTATTTTTCAAACTGTAAATACTGCCCCTATATATAAGTATCATTTAATACTTCTTTGTAAGCTTGTAAGCCTATGCCTGTGTCTGTGTGCCCACATGTATATATATGTGTATATATATATATATATATATATATATATATATATATATATATATATATATATATATATATGTGTGTGTATATATATATATATATATATATATATATATATATATACACATATATATACATATATATATATGTATATATATATATATGTGTGTGTGTGATTAAAATTGCCTGCTCCCAGTTGCTTGGTTTAAAATTGCCTGTTTCAACCCAAAGCGCTATCTTTTAACAAACTACAAACCCTCTTCTACACTGGGACCTAAGAGTTATTTAATTCGTATTTTACATTTGCCCTTAATGCAAGTGCCGCCGAATCTTCTCCGGGCACCAATCCCGCAATCGACGTTTAAAACCCCACTAACATAGCCCTTGATAAAATGACACGCAAGACCCAGTGAAGTTGATGTACAATGAAAGACTGCTTATGAAGAGTAGATCATAAATAGGCCTCGTTCAAGTCCTACTTATCAGTTAGTACTGTATCATAAGTATGTCTGTTTCAAGCCCCTACTGACCAGCCTCACGAAAGAGTCTGCTATAAATAGGCCACCTTTCAGGTACTACTGACCAGTGACCCGCATCCACCGGCAACCGCCGTGTGACTGATTCTGGCCGATCACGTAATTCCGAGATCTGGTGGGAACAAATGTCCATTTAATGCGCCTGCAACGGAAGACTTGTTCCGTCGACTCTGGGTTGTAAGCATCTGCTGTCAGAAAATCTTTCTTTCCGAGCCACAGCGGCTAAACGGATATCTCCACCGGAAGCGTGTATGGCCACGGCTCTTCTTCTCTCGGTGCATTGCAGTGGAGCCATTCGCTTTTCGCGTTCCTGGATTCTGTCTTCAGGGTTCGGAAACATAATAAAAGTCCTTTCTTCGATAGATGACTGCCATCATCTCTCTTGTTTGTGCTTGCTTATTACATCTCTCTCTCTCTCTCTCTCTCTGTATATATATATATATATATATATATATATATATATATATATATATATATATATATATATATATATATATATATATATAATATATATATATATATATATATATATATATATAATATATATATATATATAATATATATATATATATATATATATATATATATATATATATATATATATATATATATATATATATATATATATATATAATATATATATATATATATATATATATAATATATATATATATATATATAATATATATATATATATATATATATATATATATATATATATATATATGTATATATATATATATATATATATATATATATACACTCATGGACAAAAAAATTAGCACACCAAGAAGGAGTCGTCAAAATGAAACGAAATTTTACATACGTAATTAATACTTTGATATAAGTAAATGATAAGAAAATCAAAGAAAAA
The DNA here is from genome assembly GCA_907164885.2 of Dolomedes plantarius. NCBI lineage: Eukaryota > Metazoa > Arthropoda > Arachnida > Araneae > Dolomedidae > Dolomedes > Dolomedes plantarius. The sequence goes on from OU015503.1 coordinate 125,842,725, forward strand.
GGATAATTTATTTCAGAGAAAAAGGCAAAAGAACGGAGGAGTTAATACTCCGTTGGACCCCTCTAGCGCGAATGCACGGTGCGATACGATCGGGCATTGAGTCATACAAGTTCTGTATGATGTCTTGAGACATTTCGTTCCATATTTGCTGTAACCTTGCCTCTAGTTCGTTCAAAATCGCGGGATGCCCAACTCGTCGTCCCAAATGATCCCAGATATGCTCGATTGGAGACAAATCTGGGGATCGGGCAGGCCAAGGAAGGGTAGTAACAGTGCGGATACAATCTTGTGACATTCTTGCCGTATGAGGCCGAGCATTGTCTTGTTGAAAAATGGCTCCTGGGAGCCGTTGCAAGAGTGGAAACACATGGGGTTGCAGAATTTCATGAACATACCGCTGGGCTGTCATGGTGCCAAGGAACAATACTAGGGGTGACCGTGCATTGTAGGCAATGGCACCCCATACCATCACACCAGCTGTGGGAGCGATGTGTCGCTGTACAGCAAAGGCAGGATTGAAGCGTTCACCACACACGAACACGATTGTCATCACTGCCGAGATTGAATCTGGATTCGTCGCTAAAGACGACCTGGTTCCATTCCACTGCAGTCCAGTTTCCTCGTACGCGGCAAAACTCCAAACGGAGGCGTCGATGGGTGGGCGTCAAGGACAGCACACGTAATGGGCGCCGCGATACCAACTGTCCTTCAGCCAGCCGCCTTCGTATGGTTCGAGAAGACACAGAGGCCCCTAGTGAAGGTGCTACCTGTGCCTGGATGGCGGCCGATGAAGCAGTCGGCTGTACGCGTGCATTTCTTACGATGTGGCGGTCTTCTCGACGACTGGTCTGTCGAGGGCGTCCTGATCCTGGTCTTCGTGTACATGACATCTCTCGGGTCCACTGGTCCCAACACCTCCTCACAACACAATCAGAGCGGCCTAATTGACGAGCTACTCGCCTAGCTGACCACCCAGCTTCCATCATCCCGACGATTCTCCCCCTCTCAAACTGCGACAACTGCTTATATTGTCTTCGAACACGGCGTAATGGCATGTCTATCTCAGCTCTTCCTTTGTAAATGATTCAACACACTCAAACAAGCTTTGGTTGCCTGTTTTATACTCCACAGAGTACGATGTTCAACGCCCTCAACCGGCTATACGTAATGCGCAATCACGCTGCATTTCTAATCATTTGCATATCTCCCCGACATGTACCTTCATTGCAAGTTTCGTTTGATCCCGCAATTATTTCTTGGTGCGCTAATTTTTTTGTCCATGAGTGTATTATATATATATATATATATATATATATATATATATATATATATATATATATTTCTGTATATATATATTATATATATGTATATAATAGATTAATATTATTTGTATAGTATTGTATATGGGTAATCCCTGGTCGTCTTCTGGGCTGCTGTTCTGGATAAGTTATTTAAAATGCCGTTGCAATTCACAGATGAGTGAGGAACGCAAACGCTTTCGTTGCTGGATTTCCTGTCGGATACAGTTCGGCAAAGTTGCAGTGGGGTGGAACTTCAGATCTCGATAATTCTCATAACAATTACCGATACATTGAGATATTCCTCGGTTTTGACGCTGCCGCTAACACCGTAGAGTGGTTTGCGTCGGGAGCTTCCACAAGGTGGGATCGGGTTGGAGTCGAGTCTAAGCCATTGTAGCAACGGGGCTATAATCCAGCTTTGCCCCACCTGGCCTATTTTCTAAAGCGGCAGTTAAATGTGGGTATGATTTCTTTTCATTAGCAAGGAGGATGTGGTAGCGCTGGCCGGACCTCATCCTCATCGAGGACACCGGAAGACATTAAACACCACGGGAATGTCTGTATTTCAACCTCCCGGAGTTTCTGAAAAGAAATCTAGATGGTTCTAGAAGATTCGGAAGGGATTTAAAAATGCCAGGCCGTCCCAGACAAGAGAGAAGTGGTTTGAACGACGAGAGACTGACAGGGGGGTTGCTGCTCTGAGATAGAGGCCTACGCTAGACGAAGGATCGACAGACATGCTATTATGCATGACGATGCATCAATTTGATCGGGCCGATTAGATGCTGTACGAAACTGTGTTTCCCTTAAGCTTCCATATAATTGTAAGTAACAAAACTAATGAAGAGCTCTAGTGAACGGCTGTGCCCTCTCTCTAAGAAAACACCTCTCTCGAATAGTGAAGTTTAGTTGTGGGGCCACGACACCGCACGTTCTGGTGCTGTCCCCTCATAAAGAGTGTTCAAACAGTGAAATTCGAGATGGACGATTCTGCTCGGAGCACATACCTGCCACGTTCGAAAATGATATTTAAAATAGGCTGTATTTTAAATTATTTTTCCTCAAGCGAAACGCGAGGCCGACGTTTTAGGTCGCATATTAAATGCGAATTAGACAAAAGTGCATCTTACCGATCCAGTGTCGAGCGCCCGTGAAAAGGTGATCGTCTCATTGTTGAAGTCGCCGGCGCATCGGATCCAAATACCACGTGTTCTTGTGACGAGGATAAACGTGTCATCAAAAAAACCTGCAAAAATGATAATAATTCTTCGTGTGCACATAACTGATAGACATAAGTGTCTGTAAAAATGACTATAGTTCGAGCTCGAGAGCAATTTTTCCGATTTGGGGTGGCCTTACACGAAACAGCGTTTGGAAACACCGAATGAGAGCCACCAAACAGTACAAGTCAACGAGACCCTCATCTTCAATAATCGATCAGAAGGTTCATTTTGAAGACTTATTCGAAGGCACATAGACTATCTACAAATTTATATACATGATGAGTAGGGAAACTTAAAAATACAATATTAAAAATTTCGCATTTATTCGCAAAAAAAAATATATAAATTAAAAAATTTCGCGTTTATTTTTTTTAAAATCCCAATTTATTTACTTACCCAAAATTTTTATATCAAAGCTAACATTATAATAGTCTCCCCATTCTGTTGTGTTGAGTGTTTGCCTTCTGTCATTAATGACCAAAATATACCTCGGCATCTACGCTGTTAATGTGACTATAGCTGCTCTTGCAAAGAAAAGGTAGCAGCAATTCAAACATGTATCATCTGAACGGGAGTCTCTTGATACTGTGAGTAGCTCCCTGAGAAAATGGTTGCATCCATTGATGATTCCGGTACGGGTGAAATTCAGAGCCAATCCGAAGGAGCGTGGCATCTCTCGGTTAAAAACCGTGGATGGTCTTTGCTAAGCAATGATGTTAATAAATTATTATTTCCTAATTTCACTTTAAAAGCCGTTTATACCCGAGTTTTCGCCGAAAAGTAGTAAAATATTAATTTTCGCATTTACTCGCTCCTATTGGCATCTGTTTCGAAAATACGAAAATGACGTATCCCTAATGATGAGTAAACCATTCCACAGCTTGCTGGCTGGATCAAAAGGAGCATGAGCTCACACATTCAAACCGATCTAAAATGTCGGCGGGGGTGAAGGGTAACACAGGAAGCTCCAACGCACGAGCCAGGTCAGCCTTTTATGCGGGAATGATTTTGCATAACACCTCGCGCGGTTAGACCACGCCTCCATCTGACCGGTGTCGTCACCAACAAAGTGACCGTGTAATGGGAGTCGGAAAATGCAACACCCTGCGAACGTGAAGGTCTGGTAAGACGGGGCACTGGAAATATCAGCAGTGAAGCGCTTGTCGGATTCGGAATGGAACGCACCGTTTGTTATTGATCGATTCCGTACCGCAGACGACGATCATTTTCTCAGACTATCATTCGAAGGGTGCTCGGAGACGAATGATTGCGGGGCTCGGGATAAACATACGAGTTCAGTCAGTAGGTACGATGCACAACGGCACAAGCCGAACAAATTGCTATTTTTTGCAACTATATCTCATTACGTTAGTTAGACTGTCTACATTTCTAGTTCACAGTCATTTAGATGGTTTGTGTGAGTAGAACAAAAATTTACGTCAGTCCTCCATTCAATTCAGGAGTCAACTATTGACTCCTCCATTAAATTTGTAAAAACATTTGTTTTCTCGACGTATGTTGTTTCAGAATCATAAATCACGACCCAATCACTTATTCTCGTGGTTTTTGCTCCGAGAATTTCACCCTCTGCTACTTCAATCTCTTCATTGAAGGCATAAGATTTTATAGGGTGGCCTCAAAAGAGAATGGAAATCGAATCCCGAAACCTTCCGCAAAATACGTAGTGTGTTCAGGACTGCAGTTTCTCAACTCTAATGGTAAAATGACGACATCATAAAGAGGGATCTCTCGTGTGGAAGAGCGAATTGCGTGCTGATATAGGAAAATTGACATACTGGTCCCAATTAATTCCATCGTCTTTGACTAAATGGATAAAGCCTTGATGACTGTCTCGTGAACTCAATCTATTCAGTCCCATCTGCCCGTGGATAACGGGTTTGCGAATGTTGAGTTTATCAGAAACATGCTCAAGGTTGTCTGACGTGAAACTCATCCGCCATTATATGATCTGGCGTGTCAAATATTTCTAAAACAATAACGACGGTTTCAGTTTGTAAAACAGGAACTGGATGAGTGGAAACCCATCTATGATATAATCTTTCATAGTTATAACATGCATCTAATCCCTTTCTCCGATAGGTAAAGGACACTGGAGTTCAAACCTGTTTTCCCAAAAGGTCTAGAAGATAGAAAGGTCTAGATATCCTGCAATTTGAAGAGAGGATTTATGTTTTGATTTGTAACCTCTTTTCTTTTTTGTATAAAGTGATGCAAGACTTTAAAATGTGTTTCAGCATTGTCCAATAAAAACAACATTGTTAAAATTTCAACAGGGATTTAAAACCGAGAATGATTCAAGTTCGTGCACAGTAAGAAATGCAGCAATAGGAGAACGGGGGGCTGGAGATAAAAGCTCGGGAAACTAAGAATGTAGTTCATCCATGTCGTCTCAATGTGTCGAATGACTCTTTAAGAATATAAAATGGCATCCTTTCAAAAAGTTTTTTTTATCTGAAAGCCCCACAACTACAAGCAAACAAAAGAATTTTGATTTAAATCCCCGAACACAGCCTGAAGCTAACGTATTTCCTGCTGAAGCGATTTCCTGTTAGTTACTATTTGAATTACATTACCGTGTCTAAATGGAACACATGCCCGCACTTTATCTTTACCTGATGCGTTTTATTTATCCAAATAATCTTGAGGTGAAAAGGTGCGACTTGACAGCTTTGAAATGAAGAGTATTTTTGCGTCAAACAAAATGAAATGTCTTCCATTAATGTCTAATAGGAAGGACGAGTTTGAACCTCACAACAACAAGAATTTCTCTCAAATGCACAGTGTCGTGTTTCAGCATCATCGAGCGACGGCTAAAAAAAACGACTGGTTGATTTAACCACGAGTGTCCGCTTGGAGGAAGTCCGTACCCGAAGCGTCAGAAATCAGAACGAAATGATCCCTAAATTCCGACAATTGCACACAAGAAATGGACATTCATTTCTTCCGATCTCTGAGATGTGTGGTCTCATCCCGCTACAACACTTGTTCCAAACTACAACACTTGTTCCATGTACTTGTTCCAAAAACACCTTTTGCCTTCCTCTGCTAATAAACGAAACCTGCGGTCACTGAACGGAAAATTCGTACGGAAAATTTCCATGGCAAAAGTAAATCACTTCCGTCCGTCTTAAGTTTTCCCCATATTTAATATAAAAGAATAAGATTCTCCTCAGAAAACAAAATAAATTTTAAAAAAAGGTTTTTAATTTTGCACGCCGAAAACGAAAGAAGGTTGTTTGTCCCCTACCAGAAGACACCAGACTCTAGATATGATGCATGGCTCACAGTTCGCCTTCTTACGTTTTGGGTAAATATCGGAAATGTTTTGGACCTCTGATTCATCTGGAATCGTGTCTCTCATTCTTAAGGTGATGCGGGAAGAGAAATTGTGTTATCTTGCAGTGGATCGGAACGACGTGCGTCTGCATTTCATTGTTTCAGACTCAATCGCATGCAAAAGGAACCGTACTTACTGCAAACTGGCGGCTGTCCTTCCCAATTTCCTCGGTTGCAGTGGACGGTCGAAGGAGAGGTCAGGACGTAGCTTTCGTCGCATTCGTATGGAACTTTGGAGCCAGGCTTCCGTTCGAAGTCAGTCGCAATCCCGTTCCATAGAACGGGTGGTTCACCATCACAGCTGAATAAACGAACTAAAAATTGAATTTTAAATCCAAATTAAATATCCGTGTATTGAACTATTTTAATACAATTAGGACGATAAAGTACCTATGTATCGCTTTGAATATGTTGGGGTTATACGTCAGTGGCCAAAACGTTTTGGAGAAAGTGTGTGTTTTTAGGGTTTAACTGCGGGATTTTTGCGTATCACTTTTAAAATATATCCCATGAAGTTGTCCATCATTGGAAAGATAATTTTATAAGAAATCTAATGCGCGATATATGACCTTTATTACATAATAGTTATGACTATATAAATATAGAAAGAACTCAACCGTCGTATGTCGAGAGAGGGGAAACCGATTTATGATGCTACAAAAGGGATCTAATGAGGTGTGAGCTCACATCTCAACTGACAGTTGTTGTTTCGAATGGCCGGAGGTATTCCAGACCAGATACATATAGGCGAAAGGGGTGCGGTTCAGGTTTAGATTGGAATCACAAGGATTGGAGTCCGAATGAACCATGTACTACCAGAGGTGACGTTTGAGAGGAATCCTATCTTCTCCCACCCTCTCTGACCTTATAGAAGGATTTAAAGTGCACCTATTAAGCCTACACACGGAGGAATTGAATGGCGCTTGTCGGGATTCGATCCCAGCACCGAAAGCCGACGCGCTACCACTAGGCTACCACGAGCCCAGAATTGATAGTAAAACATCTTATTGAGATGTTTTATCGCTCTATTTTATGCGTTATTTTACTGTAATTTCTTTAAGCGAGCTTGTTCAGGATGTCAAGCAATGTAAAAACAGGTGTCTGGTCACCCACAAAGAGATACAAAATAAATACTTTACGGGCAGAAGGTAACACTTGCGACGAAATTATAAGGAACTTACCCAAAGGAGGAATTTCTGAACAAGTATCGACAGACTCGGAACCAAAGTGGTCAAAAAAGGAAATATCCACAACACCGTGCCGTGATAGATGAATGAAAAAATGATGAGTGACAGAATTAAAAATGATTCGCGTGAATTGGGTATGAACGTAAGTACCAGGATTCTTGAACGCAAAAGTGATTAGAAAGGCACATTAATGGATGAAAAGAAGAACTGCAACCAGAATGTCCATATTCGGCAGTGATGGAATAAAATAGGCCAGAGGAAGATTTGCTGCCTGAGGGCACAACAGTTGGTACGACGGCAAGAGGCGTGGCACTTTAAGCGGAACATTCGTGTCAAGTTTAATACGTGACCTCTTCCATGATAGTGATACTTTCCTATTTCGGCCTGCGCCTTGTCATATTTCAGTTCAGTGCAACAAGAGGTTTCGGGAACATTATGTTGCGTTGCTAGAGTGCCATCGAAAAACCTTTAAAGAAGCTGGTCAGTCCGCAGACTAAAATGCAACTTATAGAAGTAATTATACAATCATTGTATCCTAATATAACTAAAATAATTGGCTCCCTCCACGGGACGTCGTTGTCAGGTTGTCATGGCAGCAGCCCCATAAAATTCCAATGGAAGTTGGGAGACGCCAAGAAATCGACTCCTCTCAAATTGGCCTTCGCATTTTAATTAGGTCTTTCTTCTTATGGATTCAATACAAGTAATTTTAGTAAATCCTTATCGTGACGCCACAACGCATATCTTTATTCAAAGTGTTCTTTTTTTTAATGCCTTGGGTTATTCTCTAAATTAAATTACCATTGTATTGAAGTGGGCTTTTTTGGTATTCTACTAAACTCTATTAGTGTCGTAAGCTGTTAAACATTAAAATCACAAGTTGGCCGAAAGGTTTCTACAATTTTGGCCACTAGTGTACGTAAACACCTACGTGATAACGAATCTATGATACCAGAGAATTTAAAATCAAATTGTATACATTCATTTTTTCGGATATTACGAAAAGGATCACGATTCTTAATATCCTTTTAAAAATTATTATGTTAATATTATTCCGAATAATATATTTTAATATTATAAAATAAATATTATAAATAAACTCACGCCCGATAAAATGTGAGACGAATTCAACCCTGCGTGATAACTGAAGGAATTCAGTGTCAGACATATTTTTAGCTACCACTTAAAATGCGGGATTTCTATCGAACCATCCCATTTTGAAAAAAACTCCTTCAACGTTTGGGACAGTGAAGAAACTGTTGAATGCGAGGTGACGCAACGCATGGAAACTGACGTCTGTGATGAAAGCGTCTCGAGGAAAACTTGTATCATGCCGATTAAAAAAAAATCAAGAAAAACTATCAGAGAAGAACTGGACTTCCTTGACCATACCGCTTCATAACCGGCACTTGCATGTAATATATACAGGGTACCCACCTCTATCCGTTACACTCCCCTTAAATTCTGAACGGTGACAGTTTAGGCCATAAAGTGGGTGTCTAGGTATGCTAAAAAGGCCCTGCGCTACTCGACGAGACAACTTACGACGCCATCTATCGGCAAATTTCGGAATGAGCGTTAGGATCTCAAAAGCGGTACGAGATACGGGAAAAAAACTCAACTGCAAAGTTGTTCAGCATCATCGATTTAGTAAGAAAAAATACCTTGCGCACATTAATACTCAAAACAGAATGTAAAATATGAACATTTGCCGGGTCGTGATTTTCAACACTACGGCGTCGTGAAACGCGAGCGAAGCTGGAAAAGACCGGACAATCCAGTCCGGGGTGCAAATGTGTATAGTGGCTAATGGAGAGCATTTTCAGCAACATAAATAAATGATCCTGAAGATAGGAAAGTGTCTCAGTTTCTTTCTCCCACTCTTTATGACATGACAATTTTCGAAATCGTGACCAAACAAATGTTCATTTTCTACATACTGTTTTAAGTATTAATGTGCGCAAGGTGTCTTTTCTTACTAAATCTGCTGAACAACTTTGTAATTGATTTTTTTCCCGCATCTCGTACCGTTTTTGAGATAAAAACACTCATTCCGAAATTTGCCGATAGATGGCGTTGTAAGTTGTCTCGTCGAGTAGCGCATAGCCACCAACCTTATGGCCTACGTTGTCACCGTTTAGAAGTTAAGGGGGGGGGTGTAACGGGTATAGGTGGGAACCCTGTATTTCATTTAAATCTTGTCTAATACCTCTCACTAAACGTAATTAAATCTTAAAAGGAAAGAAACTCTTTTTTCTAAAAAGCTGCAGAAATATTACTGGACTGAGAAATGAAATTAAATTCAAATAAAAATCAATTCAAATAATCAAAATTAAATTCTCTACCACCCAGTTTTTCCGAACTGAGTCCAAACCTTACTGAGTGATAACGCTTCGTTTTCCACACCTATGTCGCTGCTGATAAACACAAATTCAATTCTTCCCAGAGATAACTTTTGTCTTGGTGAAAGAGAATATCCTTTTTGAATACGAAAAAGTAACAAGAAACTGGAGAAAAACACCATGGAAACGTATACAAATCTTTCTCGAATATTGAGTGCATCAGAGGAATACGTGATTCAGCCAGGCATAGAGTGTCTTTACTCAGTTGCGTTAGATTTTAATGGATATCGTACAACAATATCTTGCACCACTTCAGAAAACAAATAAACAAACACCTCGTGCCCATGCTCCATACTCTATTACCGGTGAAACAAATGGTGTTTGAAACAAATGGCGAAAAATATTTTATTTTAAAAGCACTGAAATGTTTTTGATAAGTCATACATCTCGCCGTTTTTCTTCTTAAGTGGTGATAAAATAGACCCGAAATACGACATTACATTACTGTAAAACCGAAAGTGATGAGTGAATCCGTTAAAGTAACAACCTGAAACACGTTCGACAGTTCCCTTTCTATTCAAAATACACAAATGTAAATACGATGTGTGCGACCTATAATTTCCCCAAGATTCCGCACTTTCTCGCCAAGATGATTTCACGCCAATCCTAGTTCTACTCCCCTCCTCGATCAGCTACGTCACAAGGGTTGCTGTAATAGTTTGCCGGTCAGTAATTTCTTAACCTGATTTGCTTTAATATTTAAATTTTATTTTAGCTTAATATATTTACACATAGCATATTTATATATATATATATACAGCATATTATAGTAGTATATAATATATTTATATTAAATTGAAATACATAGAATTAGATAGTTAAATTTAAGTTTATTTTAAAATTTATTTGAAGTGGTTAGGTTTGTCAAATGAGTATTGTTTTATTTAATGTCACTTTATTAAATTAGGTCGGTCAGTGATGTTCTAAAATATGGAAACAGCATTTCCGAGATGTATCTGAAATTCAAAAAAAAAAATTTCCAGCTTTCTTTACTAGAGGAACGACGTTTTTCAATAATAAACGTCGATTTTTTTATTTAGAAAATAATCACGGGATAATTTACAAGTGATTTTTATTTACCAGTAAATAAATGATCTCTTATTTTATTGAAAAAGGTAAATAAATAAGCTGTGTTACATGTTAACAGACTAGTAGCGCGAAAGGCGAGGTTTAAGAACCAGTCCTACCCTTTTGAAATGCAAAAGACTAGTGTAAACAAAAACGGCGGCACGGTTGGCGTAAAAATTTGGCTTGGCGAGCATCCTAAGACGTGGAACCTTGATATTTCTCTTAAATTTCGTAGTTCAAATTTGAATTATCGCAAATGCATCGCTCTTTTGCAAGACAGACAAAGTCTGTACAACTATTTTCATTTCAGGCGCCAGGGGCAGAGTTTCTTGCAACAAGCCGATTTTTTAGCGAAAGTTAAAGTAACTGCAAACACTCTGGGTCGGTATTTTCGCAGGATTCTTTTTGACTAAGATTTTCAAAGGGCTAACAATCAATTTCTAACAATCTATTTCTAAAGGGCTAAAAACCGAATTCGACTCGACTGAAGAATTTATCCGAATCTGCGTAGAGGCCCAGGACAAGAAAGTAGCTTGTCCACAAAACAACCGTTTACACTTTACAATTCCATTTTATAGTTCCAGTAGCATTTCACATCAAAGTAAGAAAAAGAAAAGAGAAGAAAAAGCTCGTTCGAACCAACGCTCTTTTAGTATTTATTTTGTTTTAAGTAGAACAGTCCCATTATGTTTATGCTTCTCCATTTTCAAATTTAATTTTCTGACTTACTGAATTTCGCGCCCTCAAAAAGTTCAGAAAATTTGCAGAATCAGTACAGAATTCTTGATACAAGTCCGAATTAATTACATTTTATCCCTCTTTGTTCAGGTTTTTGACCTACATTGGGCGTTTGGATTTTTTAAATGGAAACTTTCAATGGAACTTAGAAATCAATGGCATGCGTAAGTCATTAAAAACTCCTGGGGAAGAAACCGATTTTACCCTTCCGAAATCTCTTTATTCCCTATTTTCCACTAGCTGAGGGGTAGATTTTATTACTACCATCCGTAACTTTGATTTTTTTTAATATCAAAAATAGTAATTAAACGGCAATACACAAAAATGCAACAGGGGTGTAATTCTGCGTGAAAACTCACTTTGAATGTCGAGTAAATCTGTGTTTAACGAAGCGATTTGAGAAGAGAGATTTTTCAAGTTCAGCTCTGTCACATTCTCGCTTTGGGTACACCTCTCCTCCAGTTCTTTCCCACGGAGAGAAAGTTGAGACTCTAGGGATTGAATGTCAGTTTTCATCGTCTTGTCAAGATTTTTCACCTTTTCGTAAAGCTCGGAGACAAAAATGATGTTCGCATACTCTTCCTCGAAAATCCTGCAATGGGAAAACGGAGTCATTCACGTGAAATCAACTTCCCATTTGAGAGAGGGAGAAATCGTGCAGTGAAATTTTAAGTATCGACCATTAACTTAAATTTTAATTGAAATATCGTGGTTCCAAGTCGTGGTTTCTTAATATTTTACAGGGTAGAATCAGGACGTTTGGGCTCCGAAGTTTCGAAGCAGTCAAACATTTTACTTCTGTGAGCGATTACAGGAAACACCTCGGAAATTCCAAAATTTATAAAGAAAAATAATGTCATTGAATTTATTGCATTCGACAACAGGATGCTTGTAGAATAATCTTTCGAATGGGCTGAACGGAACCTGTTGGCCAAAGAACAAGAGGAAGACCACGATAGAGATGAGTTGACCGCGATTCTATCTCAAGTTACCAACTGGAGCTGCCTGCCAAGATCAAAAGGCTGATTCATAAAATTGCTGTAATAGAAGGACTTGGGCTTTTCTGCAAGCCCCTAAGTTGAGAGGTTATAAAATTCCGAAAATCTTGTTAACGGCAGTGAGGGGTTGAAAAATAAATTGCATAAATACTAAGGATATATTTTTTTCGATTTTTGAAGACCTTTCCACGGGTTCGAAGTAACTGTAAAGTTGTTAGTTACTGACCTATAGAGAACAATTTTAAACTTACGAGATCCCTGCGAGAACTCCAAGTGGCATCCATAGCATTTTTTTTAACCTTGACTACTGCAGAAAATTGTGTAGATGGGGCGATGCAACGCCAGTAGAGAGAAGATTTCGCTTCTCGGTTCTCTCCTCGCCCTTGCAAAAGAGGGTCATGTAACCCTCCGTTGGAATCCCTGTACGGGGAATCATTTCTATATACTGTGTTATGCATTTGTTATGTTACAATAAACCAAAAAGTCGAATGATCGTTGTCGTCCCTTTGTCGCAGTAAGTCGAATTCGATAAATACAAATGAATGGCGTAATAAAACAAAACCACTCTCTAAATATGTGAAAATTGGCAATTTTCTTTTGTCCTGCTTAATGACTGATAACAAAAGTAAACAATAGCTTATACTTTTTGCTTGCTGGCAATGTCCGATTCCGTCGCACTCCACACTATCTGTTCATCACCGGCACGAGGTGTATTGGAAGGAAGCAGGGTGCTCCGAGGATGATACTAGCGATTCGGTATGTTTCAATATCGATGTCCACACTCGATGTCCATAGGTTATTAGAAATTATAACGACAATGTCCAACAATATCACCTGTCAAAAATTAAAATAACTCGCCCCATTCAAGAACCTCCCTGAAATGCTCGCTAAAAAGGCCGCATTACCGCAGGAGAGTTTTACGAGCTAAACTTTCAAACTTTATTGATACGTTAATTGAACAGCGAAGGTTTTATATGTAGAGATCTGAGTTTGATTCCTCCAAAGGTTTTTTTCTCGAAACGAATTCGTGATTCACGCCGCAGGGATGAAAAAAGGGGAATTTTTTACCACACTTTCTTTGCCAGGGTGTCCAATCTCGAGGATAGGCTGTTGTTCAAATGTATCAGCTTTTCAGTGGACGACGATATGTTCTTTCGAATGACATTCTCGGTATCACGATGAGAGGCTACAAAATAATGCAACGTTTCGTAATTTTGGTTTTTCTAATCTCAAAAAGAGTAATTTAAAGGCAATATACAAAAAATGTGTAATTCTGCGTGAAAACTCACTTTGAATGGCGTGTAAATCTGTGTATAACGAAGCTATTTGAGAAGTGAAATTTTTCAAGTTCAGCTCTGTCACATTCTCGCTTTGGGTACACCTCTCCTCCAGTTCTTTCCCACGGAGAGAAAGTTGAGACTCTAGGGATTGAATGTCAGTTTTCATCGTCTTGTCAAGATTTTTCACCTTTCGGTCCAGCTTGGAGACAAAACTGATGTTCGCATACTCTTCCTCGAAAATCCTGCAATGGGAAAGCGGAATCATTCACGTGAAATCAACTTCCCATTTGAGAGAGGGAGAAATCGTGTAGTGAAATTTTAAGTATCGACCATTAACTTAAATTTTAATTGAAATATCGTGGTTCCAAGTCGTGGTTTCTTAACATTTTACAGGGTAGAATCAGGACGTTTGGGCTCCGAAGTTTCGAAGCAGTCAAACATTTTACTTTTGTGAGCGATTAGAGAACACCTCGGATATTCCAAAATTTACAAAGAAAAATAATGTCATTGAATTTATTGCATTCGACAACAGGATGCTTGTAGAATAATCTTTCGAATGGGCTGAACGGAACCTGTTGGCCAAAGAACAAGAGGAAGACCACGATAGAGATGAGTTGACCGAGATTCTATCTCAAGTTACCAACTGGAGCTGCCTGCCAAGATCAAAAGGCTGATTCATAAAATTGCTGTAATAGAAGGACTTGGGCTTTTCTGCAAGCCCCTAAGTTCAGAGGTTATAAAATTCCGAAAATCTTGTTAACGGCAGTGACGGGTTGAAAAATAAATTGCATAAATACTAAGGATATATTTTTTTCGATTTTGGAAGACCTTTCCTCGGGTTCGAAGTAACTGTAAAGTTGTTAGTTTCTGACCTATAGAGAACAATTTAAAACTTACGAGATCCCTGCGAGCACTCCAAGTGGCATCCATAGCATTTTTTTTAACCTTGACTACTGCAGAAAATTGTGTAGATGGGGCGATGCAACGCCAGTAGAGAGAAAATTTCGCTTCTCGGTTCTCTCCTCGCCCTTGCAAAAGAGGGTCATGTAACCCTCCGTTGGAATCCCTGTACGGGGAATCATTTCTATATACTGTGTTATGCATTTGTTATGTTACAATAAACCAAAAAGTCGAATGATCGTTGTCGTCCCTTTGTCGCAGTAAGTCGAATTCGATAAATACAAATGAATGGCGTAATAAAACAAAACCACTCTCTAAATATGTGAAAATTGGCAATTTTCTTTTGTCCTGCTTAATGACTGATAACAAAAGTAAACAATAGCTTATACTTTTTGCTTGCTGGAAATGTCCGATTCCGTCGCATTCCACACTATCTGTTCATCACCGGCACGAGGTGTATTGGAAGGAAGCAGGGTGCTTCGAGGATGATACTAGCGATTCGGTATGTTTCAATATCGATGTCCACACTCGATGTCCATAGGTTATTAGAAATTATAACGACAATGTCCAACAATATCACCTGTCAAAAATTAAAATAACTCGCCCCATTCAAGAACCTCCCTGAAATGCTCGCTAAAAAGGCCGCATTACCGCGGGAGAGTTTTACGAGCTAAACTTTCAAACTTTATTCATACGTTAATTGAACAGCGAAGGTTTTATATGTAGAGATCTGAGTTTGATTCCTCCAAAGGTTTTTTTCTCGAAACGAATTCGTGATTCACGCCGCAGGGATGAAAAAAGGGGAATTTTTTACCACACTTTCTTTGCCAGGGTGTCCAATCTCGAGGATAGGCTGTTGTTCAAATGTATCAGCTTTTCAGTGGACGACGATATGTTCTTTCGAATGACATTCTCGGTATCACGATGAGAGGCTACAAAATAATGCAACGTTTCGTAATTTTGGTTTTTCTAATCTCAAAAAGAGTAATTTAAAGGCAATATACAAAAAATGTGTAATTCTGCGTGAAAACTCACTTTGAATGGCGTGTAAATCTGTGTATAACGAAGCTATTTGAGAAGTGAAATTTTTCAAGTTCAGCTCTGTCACATTCTCGCTTTGGGTACACCTCTCCTCCAGTTCTTTCCCACGGAGAGAAAGTTGAGACTCTAGGGATTGAATGTCAGTTTTCATCGTCTTGTCAAGATTTTTCACCTTTCGGTCCAGCTTGGAGACAAAACTGATGTTCGCATACTCTTCCTCGAAAATCCTGCAATGGGAAAGCGGAATCATTCACGTGAAATCAACTTCCCATTTGAGAGAGGGAGAAATCGTGCAGTGACATTTTAAGTATCGACCATTAACTTAAATTTTAATTGAAATGTCGTGGTTCCAAGTCGTGGTTTCTTAACATTTTACAGGGTAGAATCAGGACGTTTGGGATCCGAAGTTTCGAAGCAGTCAAACATTTTACTTTTGTGAGCGATTAGAGAACACCTCGGATATTCCAAAATTTACAAAGAAAAATAATGTCATTGAATTTATTGCATTCGACAACAGGATGCTTGTAGAATAATCTTTCGAATGGGCTGAACGGAACCTGTTGGCCAAAGAACAAGAGGAAGACCACGATAGAGATGAGTTGACCGAGATTCTATCTCAAGTTACCAACTGGAGCTGCCTGCCAAGATCAAAAGGCTGATTCATAAAATTGCTGTAATAGAAGGACTTGGGCTTTTCTGCAAGCCCCTAAGTTGAGAGGTTATAAAATTCCGAAAATCTTGTTAACGGCAGTGAGGGGTAGAAAAATAAATTGCATAAATACTAAGGATATATTTTTTTCGATTTTTGAAGACCTTTCCACGGGTTCGAAGTAACTGTAAAGTTGTTAGTTACTGACCTATAGAGAACAATTTTAAACTTACGAGATCCCTGCGAGAACTCCAAGTGGCATCCATAGCATTTGTTTTAAACTTGACTACTGCAGAAAATTGTGTAGATGGGGCGATGCAACGCCAGTAGAGAGAATATTTCGCTTCTCGGTTCTCTCCTCGCCCTTGCAAAAGAGGGTCATGTAACCCTCCGTTGGAATCCCTGTACGGGGAATCATTTCTATATACTGTGTTATGCATTTGTTATGTTACAATAAACCAAAAAGTCGAATGATCGTTGTCGTCCCTTTGTCGCAGTAAGTCGAATTCGATAAATACAAATGAATGGCGTAATAAAACAAAACCACTCTCTAAATATGTGAAAATTGGCAATTTTCTTTTGTCCTGCTTAATGACTGATAACAAAAGTAAACAATAGCTTATACTTTTTGCTTGCTGGCAATGTCCGATTCCGTCGCATTCCACACTATCTGTTCATCACCGGCACGAGGTGTATTGGAAGGAAGCAGGGTGCTCCGAGGATGATACTAGCGATTCGGTATGTTTCAATATCGATGTCCACACTCGATGTCCATAGGTTATTAGAAATTATAACGACAATGTCCAACAATATCACCTGTCAAAAATTAAAATAACTCGCCCCATTCAAGAACCTCCCTGAAATGCTCGCTAAAAAGGCCGCATTACCGCGGGAGAGTTTTACGAGCTAAACTTTCAAACTTTATTCATACGTTAATTGAACAGCGAAGGTTTTATATGTAGAGATCTGAGTTTGATTCCTCCAAAGGTTTTTTTCTCGAAACGAATTCGTGATTCACGCCGCAGGGATGAAAAAAGGGGAATTTTTTACCACACTTTCTTTGCCAGGGTGTCCAATCTCGAGGATAGGCTGTTGTTCAAATGTATCAGCTTTTCAGTGGACGACGATATGTTCTTTCGAATGACATTCTCGGTATCACGATGAGAGGCTACAAAAAAATGCAACGTTTCGTAATTTTGGTTTTTCTAATCTCAAAAAGAGTAATTTAAAGGCAATATACAAAAAATGTGTAATTCTGCGTGAAAACTCACTTTGAATGGCGTGTAAATCTGTGTATAACGAAGCTATTTGAGAAGTGAAATTTTTCAAGTTCAGCTCTGTCACATTCTCGCTTTGGGTACACCTCTCCTCCAGTTCTTTCCCACGGAGAGAAAGTTGAGACTCTAGGGATTGAATGTCAGTTTTCATCGTCTTGTCAAGATTTTTCACCTTTCGGTCCAGCTCGGAGACAAAACTGATGTTCGCATACTCTTCCTCGAAAATCCTGCAATGGGAAAGCGGAATCATTCACGTGAAATCAACTTCCCATTTGAGAGAGGGAGAAATCGTGTAGTGAAATTTTAAGTATCGACCATTAACTTAAATTTTAATTGAAATATCGTGGTTCCAAGTCGTGGTTTCTTAACATTTTACAGGGTAGAATCAGGACGTTTGGGCTCCGAAGTTTCGAAGCAGTCAAACATTTTACTTTTGTGAGCGATTAGAGAACACCTCGGATATTCCAAAATTTACAAAAAAAAATAATGTCATTGAATTTATTGCATTCGACAACAGGATGCTTGTAGAATAATCTTTCGAATGGGCTGAACGGAACCTGTTGGCCAAAGAACAAGAGGAAGACCACGGTAGAGATGAGTTGACCGAGATTCTATCTCAAGTTACCAACTGGAGCTGCCTGCCAAGATCAAAAGGCTGATTCATAAAATTGCTGTAATAGAAGGACTTGGGCTTTTCTGCAAGCCCCTAAGTTGAGAGGTTATAAAATTCCGAAAATCTTGTTAACGGCAGTGACGGGTTGAAAAATAAATTGCATAAATACTAAGGATATATTTTTTTCGATTTTGGAAGACCTTTCCTCGGGTTCGAAGTAACTGTAAAGTTGTTAGTTTCTGACCTATAGAGAACAATTTAAAACTTACGAGATCCCTGCGAGCACTCCAAGTGGCATCCATAGCATTTGTTTTAAACTTGACTACTGCAGAAAATTGTGTAGATGGGGCGATGCAACGCCAGTAGAGAGAATATTTCGCTTCTCGGTTCTCTCCTCGCCCTTGCAAAAGAGGGTCATGTAACCCTCCGTTGGAATCCCTGTACGGGGAATCATTTCTATATACTGTGTTATGCATTTGTTATGTTACAATAAACCAAAAAGTCGAATGATCGTTGTCGTCCCTTTGTCGCAGTAAGTCGAATTCGATAAATACAAATGAATGGCGTAATAAAACAAAACCACTCTCTAAATATGTGAAAATTGGCAATTTTCTTTTGTCCTGCTTAATGACTGATAACAAAAGTAAACAATAGCTTATACTTTTTGCTTGCTGGAAATGTCCGATTCCGTCGCATTCCACACTATCTGTTCATCACCGGCACGAGGTGTATTCGAAGGAAGCAGGGTGCTCCGAGGATGATACTAGCGATTCGGTATGTTTCAATATCGATGTCCACACTCGATGTCCATAGGTTATTAGAAATTATAACGACAATGTCCAACAATATCACCTGTCAAAAATTAAAATAACTCGCCCCATTCAAGAACCTCCCTGAAATGCTCGCTAAAAAGGACGCATTACCGCGGGAGAGTTTTACGAGCTAAACTTTCAAACTTTATTCATACGTTAATTGAACAGCGAAGGTTTTATATGTAGAGGTTTGAGTTTGATTCCTCCAAAGGTTTTTTTCTCGAAACGAATTCGTGATTCACGCCGCAGCGATGAAAAAAGGGGAATTTTTTACCTCACTTTCGTTGCCAGGGTGTCCAATCTCGAGGATAGGCTGTTGTTCAAATGTATCAGCTTTTCAGTGGACGACGATATGTTCTTTCGAATGACATTCTCGGTATCACGATGAGAGGCTACAAAAAAATGCAACGTTTCGTAATTTTGGTTTTTCTAATCTCAAAAAGAGTAATTTAAAGGCAATATACAAAAAATGTGTAATTCTGCGTGAAAACTCACTTTGAATGGCGTGTAAATCTGTGTTTAACGAAGCGATTTGAGAAGTGAGATTTCTCAAGTTCAGCTCTGTCACATTCTCGCTTTGAGTACACCTCTCCTCCAGTTCTTTCCCACGGAGAGAAAGTTGAGACTCTAGGGATTGAATGTCAGTTTTCATCGTCTTGTCAAGATTTTTCACCTTTCGGTCCAGCTTGGAGACAAAACTGATGTTCGCATACTCTTCCTCGAAAATCCTGCAATGGGAAAGCGGAATCATTCACGTGAAATCAACTTCCCATTTGAGAGAGGGAGAAATCGTGTAGTGAAATTTTAAGTATCGACCATTAACTTAAATTTTAATTGAAATATCGTGGTTCCAAGTCGTGGTTTCTTAACATTTTACAGGGTAGAATCAGGACGTTTGGGCTCCGAAGTTTCGAAGCAGTCAAACATTTTACTTTTGTGAGCGATTAGAGAACACCTCGGATATTCCAAAATTTACAAAGAAAAATAATGTCATTGAATTTATTGCATTCGACAACAGGATGCTTGTAGAATAATCTTTCGAATGGGCTGAACGGAACCTGTTGGCCAAAGAACAAGAGGAAGACCACGATAGAGATGAGTTGACCGAGATTCTATCTCAAGTTACCAACTGGAGCTGCCTGCCAAGATCAAAAGGCTGATTCATAAAATTGCTGTAATAGAAGGACTTGGGCTTTTCTGCAAGCCCCTAAGTTGAGAGGTTATAAAATTCCGAAAATCTTGTTAACGGCAGTGACGGGTTGAAAAATAAATTGCATAAATACTAAGGATATATTTTTTTCGATTTTGGAAGACCTTTCCTCGGGTTCGAAGTAACTGTAAAGTTGTTAGTTTCTGACCTATAGAGAACAATTTAAAACTTACGAGATCCCTGCGAGCACTCCAAGTGGCATCCATAGCATTTGTTTTAACCTTGACTACTGCAGAAAATTGTGTAGATGGGGCGATGCAACGCCAGTAGAGAGAAAATTTCGCTTCTCGGTTCTCTCCTCGCCCTTGCAAAAGAGGGTCATGTAACCCTCCGTTGGAATCCCTGTACGGGGAATCATTTCTATATACTGTGTTATGCATTTGTTATGTTACAATAAACCAAAAAGTCGAATGATCGTTGTCGTCCCTTTGTCGCAGTAAGTCGAATTCGATAAATACAAATGAATGGCGTAATAAAACAAAACCACTCTCTAAATATGTGAAAATTGGCAATTTTCTTTTGCCCTGCTTAATGACTGATAACAAAAGTAAACAATAGCTTATACTTTTTGCTTGCTGGCAATGTCCGATTCCGTCGCACTCCACACTATCTGTTCATCACCGGCACGAGGTGTATTCGAAGGAAGCAGGGTGCTCCGAGGATGATACTAGCGATTCGGTATGTTTCAATATCGATGTCCACACTCGATGTCCATAGGTTATTAGAAATTATAACGACAATGTCCAACAATATCACCTGTCAAAAATTAAAATAACTCGCCCCATTCAAGAACCTCCCTGAAATGCTCGCTAAAAAGGACGCATTACCGCGGGAGAGTTTTACGAGCTAAACTTTCAAACTTTATTCATACGTTAATTGAACAGCGAAGGTTTTATATGTAGAGGTTTGAGTTTGATTCCTCCAAAGGTTTTTTTCTCGAAACGAATTCGTGATTCACGCCGCAGCGATGAAAAAAGAGGAATTTTTTACCTCACTTTCGTTGCCAGGGTGTCCAATCTCGAGGATAGGCTGTTGTTCAAATGTATCAGCTTTTCAGTGGACGACGATATGTTCTTTCGAATGACATTCTCGGTATCACGATGAGAGGCTACAAAAAAATGCAACGTTTCGTAATTTTGGTTTTTCTAATCTCAAAAAGAGTAATTTAAAGGCAATATACAAAAAATGTGTAATTCTGCGTGAAAACTCACTTTGAATGGCGTGTAAATCTGTGTTTAACGAAGCGATTTGAGAAGTGAGATTTCTCAAGTTCAGCTCTGTCACATTCTCGCTTTGAGTACACCTCTCCTCCAGTTCTTTCCCACGGAGAGAAAGTTGAGACTCTAAGGATTGAATGTCAGTTTTCATCGTCTTGTCAAGATTTTTCACCTTTCGGTCCAGCTCGGAGACAAAACTGATGTTCGCATACTCTTCCTCGAAAATCCTGCAATGGGAAAACGGAGTCATTCACGTGAAATCAACTTCCCATTTGAGAGAGGGAGAAATCGTGCAGTGACATTTTAAGTATCGACCATTAACTTAAATTTTAATTGAAATGTCGTGGTTCCAAGTCGTGGTTTCTTAACATTTTACAGGGTAGAATCAGGACGTTTGGGCTCCGAAGTTTCGAAGCAGTCAAACATTTTACTTTTGTGAGCGATTAGAGAACACCTCGGATATTCCAAAATTTACAAAGAAAAATAATGTCATTGAATTTATTGCATTCGACAACAGGATGCTTGTAGAATAATCTTTCGAATGGGCTGAACGGAACCTGTTGGCCAAAGAACAAGAGGAAGACCACGATAGAGATGAGTTGACCGAGATTCTATCTCAAGTTACCAACTGGAGCTGCCTGCCAAGATCAAAAGGCTGATTCATAAAATTGCTGTAATAGAAGGACTTGGGCTTTTCTGCAAGCCCCTAAGTTGAGAGGTTATAAAATTCCGAAAATCTTGTTAACGGCAGTGACGGGTTGAAAAATAAATTGCATAAATACTAAGGATATATTTTTTTCGATTTTGGAAGACCTTTCCTCGGGTTCGAAGTAACTGTAAAGTTGTTAGTTTCTGACCTATAGAGAACAATTTAAAACTTACGAGATCCCTGCGAGCACTCCAAGTGGCATCCATAGCATTTTTTTTAACCTTGACTACTGCAGAAAATTGTGTAGATGGGGCGATGCAACGCCAGTAGAGAGAAAATTTCGCTTCTCGGTTCTCTCCTCGCCCTTGCAAAAGAGGGTCATGTAACCCTCCGTTGGAATCCCTGTACGGGGAATCATTTCTATATACTGTGTTATGCATTTGTTATGTTACAATAAACCAAAAAGTCGAATGATCGTTGTCGTCCCTTTGTCGCAGTAAGTCGAATTCGATAAATACAAATGAATGGCGTAATAAAACAAAACCACTCTCTAAATATGTGAAAATTGGCAATTTTCTTTTGCCCTGCTTAATGACTGATAACAAAAGTAAACAATAGCTTATACTTTTTGCTTGCTGGCAATGTCCGATTCCGTCGCACTCCACACTATCTGTTCATCACCGGCACGAGGTGTATTCGAAGGAAGCAGGGTGCTCCGAGGATGATACTAGCGATTCGGTATGTTTCAATATCGATGTCCACACTCGATGTCCATAGGTTATTAGAAATTATAACGACAATGTCCAACAATATCACCTGTCAAAAATTAAAATAACTCGCCCCATTCAAGAACCTCCCTGAAATGCTCGCTAAAAAGGACGCATTACCGCGGGAGAGTTTTACGAGCTAAACTTTCAAACTTTATTCATACGTTAATTGAACAGCGAAGGTTTTATATGTAGAGGTTTGAGTTTGATTCCTCCAAAGGTTTTTTTCTCGAAACGAATTCGTGATTCACGCCGCAGCGATGAAAAAAGGGGAATTTTTTACCTCACTTTCGTTGCCAGGGTGTCCAATCTCGAGGATAGGCTGTTGTTCAAATGTATCAGCTTTTCAGTGGACGACGATATGTTCTTTCGAATGACATTCTCGGTATCACGATGAGAGGCTACAAAAAAATGCAACGTTTCGTAATTTTGGTTTTTCTAATCTCAAAAAGAGTAATTTAAAGGCAATATACAAAAAATGTGTAATTCTGCGTGAAAACTCACTTTGAATGGCGTGTAAATCTGTGTTTAACGAAGCGATTTGAGAAGTGAGATTTCTCAAGTTCAGCTCTGTCACATTCTCGCTTTGAGTACACCTCTCCTCCAGTTCTTTCCCACGGAGAGAAAGTTGAGACTCTAAGGATTGAATGTCAGTTTTCATCGTCTTGTCAAGATTTTTCACCTTTCGGTCCAGCTCGGAGACAAAACTGATGTTCGCATACTCTTCCTCGAAAATCCTGCAATGGGAAAACGGAGTCATTCACGTGAAATCAACTTCCCATTTGAGAGAGGGAGAAATCGTGCAGTGACATTTTAAGTATCGACCATTAACTTAAATTTTAATTGAAATGTCGTGGTTCCAAGTCGTGGTTTCTTAACATTTTACAGGGTAGAATCAGGACGTTTGGGCTCCGAAGTTTCGAAGCAGTCAAACATTTTACTTTTGTGAGCGATTAGAGAACACCTCGGATATTCCAAAATTTACAAAGAAAAATAATGTCATTGAATTTATTGCATTCGACAACAGGATGCTTGTAGAATAATCTTTCGAATGGGCTGAACGGAACCTGTTGGCCAAAGAACAAGAGGAAGACCACGATAGAGATGAGTTGACCGAGATTCTATCTCAAGTTACCAACTGGAGCTGCCTGCCAAGATCAAAAGGCTGATTCATAAAATTGCTGTAATAGAAGGACTTGGGCTTTTCTGCAAGCCCCTAAGTTGAGAGGTTATAAAATTCCGAAAATCTTGTTAACGGCAGTGACGGGTTGAAAAATAAATTGCATAAATACTAAGGATATATTTTTTTCGATTTTGGAAGACCTTTCCTCGGGTTCGAAGTAACTGTAAAGTTGCTAGTTTCTGACCTATAGAGAACAATTTAAAACTTACGAGATCCCTGCGAGCACTCCAAGTGGCATCCATAGCATTTGTTTTAACCTTGACTACTGCAGAAAATTGTGTAGATGGGGCGATGCAACGCCAGTAGAGAGAAAATTTCGCTTCTCGGTTCTCTCCTCGCCCTTGCAAAAGAGGGTCATGTAACCCTCCGTTGGAATCCCTGTACGGGGAATCATTTCTATATACTGTGTTATGCATTTGTTATGTTACAATAAACCAAAAAGTCGAATGATCGTTGTCGTCCCTTTGTCGCAGTAAGTCGAATTCGATAAATACAAATGAATGGCGTAATAAAACAAAACCACTCTCTAAATATGTGAAAATTGGCAATTTTCTTTTGCCCTGCTTAATGACTGATAACAAAAGTAAACAATAGCTTATACTTTTTGCTTGCTGGCAATGTCCGATTCCGTCGCACTCCACACTATCTGTTCATCACCGGCACGAGGTGTATTCGAAGGAAGCAGGGTGCTCCGAGGATGATACTAGCGATTCGGTATGTTTCAATATCGATGTCCACACTCGATGTCCATAGGTTATTAGAAATTATAACGACAATGTCCAACAATATCACCTGTCAAAAATTAAAATAACTCGCCCCATTCAAGAACCTCCCTGAAATGCTCGCTAAAAAGGACGCATTACCGCGGGAGAGTTTTACGAGCTAAACTTTCAAACTTTATTCATACGTTAATTGAACAGCGAAGGTTTTATATGTAGAGGTTTGAGTTTGATTCCTCCAAAGGTTTTTTTCTCGAAACGAATTCGTGATTCACGCCGCAGCGATGAAAAAAGGGGAATTTTTTACCTCACTTTCGTTGCCAGGGTGTCCAATCTCGAGGATAGGCTGTTGTTCAAATGTATCAGCTTTTCAGTGGACGACGATATGTTCTTTCGAATGACATTCTCGGTATCACGATGAGAGGCTACAAAAAAATGCAACGTTTCGTAATTTTGGTTTTTCTAATCTCAAAAAGAGTAATTTAAAGGCAATATACAAAAAATGTGTAATTCTGCGTGAAAACTCACTTTGAATGGCGTGTAAATCTGTGTTTAACGAAGCGATTTGAGAAGTGAGATTTCTCAAGTTCAGCTCTGTCACATTCTCGCTTTGAGTACACCTCTCCTCCAGTTCTTTCCCACGGAGAGAAAGTTGAGACTCTAAGGATTGAATGTCAGTTTTCATCGTCTTGTCAAGATTTTTCACCTTTCGGTCCAGCTCGGAGACAAAACTGATGTTCGCATACTCTTCCTCGAAAATCCTGCAATGGGAAAACGGAGTCATTCACGTGAAATCAACTTCCCATTTGAGAGAGGGAGAAATCGTGCAGTGACATTTTAAGTATCGACCATTAACTTAAATTTTAATTGAAATGTCGTGGTTCCAAGTCGTGGTTTCTTAACATTTTACAGGGTAGAATCAGGACGTTTGGGCTCCGAAGTTTCGAAGCAGTCAAACATTTTACTTTTGTGAGCGATTAGAGAACACCTCGGATATTCCAAAATTTACAAAGAAAAATAATGTCATTGAATTTATTGCATTCGACAACAGGATGCTTGTAGAATAATCTTTCGAATGGGCTGAACGGAACCTGTTGGCCAAAGAACAAGAGGAAGACCACGATAGAGATGAGTTGACCGAGATTCTATCTCAAGTTACCAACTGGAGCTGCCTGCCAAGATCAAAAGGCTGATTCATAAAATTGCTGTAATAGAAGGACTTGGGCTTTTCTGCAAGCCCCTAAGTTGAGAGGTTATAAAATTCCGAAAATCTTGTTAACGGCAGTGACGGGTTGAAAAATAAATTGCATAAATACTAAGGATATATTTTTTTCGATTTTGGAAGACCTTTCCTCGGGTTCGAAGTAACTGTAAAGTTGTTAGTTTCTGACCTATAGAGAACAATTTAAAACTTACGAGATCCCTGCGAGCACTCCAAGTGGCATCCATAGCATTTTTTTTAACCTTGACTACTGCAGAAAATTGTGTAGACGGGGCGATGCAACGCCAGTAGAGAGAAAATTTCGCTTCTCGGTTCTCTCCTCGCCCTTGCAAAAGAGGGTCATGTAACCCTCCGTTGGAATCCCTGTACGGGGAATCATTTCTATATACTGTGTTATGCATTTGTTATGTTACAATAAACCAAAAAGTCGAATGATCGTTGTCGTCCCTTTGTCGCAGTAAGTCGAATTCGATAAATACAAATGAATGGCGTAATAAAACAAAACCACTCTCTAAATATGTGAAAATTGGCAATTTTCTTTTGCCCTGCTTAATGACTGATAACAAAAGTAAACAATAGCTTATACTTTTTGCTTGCTGGCAATGTCCAATTCCGTCGCACTCCACACTATCTGTTCATCACCGGCACGAGGTGTATTGGAAGGAAGCAGGGTGCTCCGAGGATGATACTAGTGATTCGGTATGTTTCAATATCGATGTCCACACTCGATGTCCATAGGTTATTAGAAATTATAACGACAATGTCCATCAATATCACTTGTCAAAAATTAAAATAACTCGCCCCATTCAAGAACCTCTCTGAAATGCTCGCTAAAAAGGACGCATTACCGCGGGAGAGTTTTACGAGCTAAACTTTCAAACTTTATTCATACGTTAATTGAACAGCGAAGGTTTTATATGTAGAGGTTTGAGTTTGATTCCTCCAAAGGTTTTTTTTCTCGAAACGAATTCGTGATTCACGCCGCAGCGATGAAAAAAGGGGAATTTTTTACCTCACTTTCGTTGCCAGGGTGTCCAATCTCGAGGATAGGCTGTTGTTCAAATGTATCAGCTTTTCAGTGGACGACGATATGTTCTTTCGAATGACATTCTCGGTATCACGATGAGAGGCTACAAAAAAATGCAACGTTTCGTAATTTTGGTTTTTCTAATCTCAAAAAGAGTAATTTAAAGGCAATATACAAAAAATGTGTAATTCTGCGTGAAAACTCACTTTGAATGGCGTGTAAATCTGTGTTTAACGAAGCGATTTGAGAAGTGAGATTTCTCAAGTTCAGCTCTGTCACATTCTCGCTTTGAGTACACCTCTCCTCCAGTTCTTTCCCACGGAGAGAAAGTTGAGACTCTAAGGATTGAATGTCAGTTTTCATCGTCTTGTCAAGATTTTTCACCTTTCGGTCCAGCTCGGAGACAAAACTGATGTTCGCATACTCTTCCTCGAAAATCCTGCAATGGGAAAACGGAGTCATTCACGTGAAATCAACTTCCCATTTGAGAGAGGGAGAAATCGTGCAGTGACATTTTAAGTATCGACCATTAACTTAAATTTTAATTGAAATGTCGTGGTTCCAAGTCGTGGTTTCTTAACATTTTACAGGGTAGAATCAGGACGTTTGGGCTCCGAAGTTTCGAAGCAGTCAAACATTTTACTTTTGTGAGCGATTAGAGAACACCTCGGATATTCCAAAATTTACAAAGAAAAATAATGTCATTGAATTTATTGCATTCGACAACAGGATGCTTGTAGAATAATCTTTCGAATGGGCTGAACGGAACCTGTTGGCCAAAGAACAAGAGGAAGACCACGATAGAGATGAGTTGACCGAGATTCTATCTCAAGTTACCAACTGGAGCTGCCTGCCAAGATCAAAAGGCTGATTCATAAAATTGCTGTAATAGAAGGACTTGGGCTTTTCTGCAAGCCCCTAAGTTGAGAGGTTATAAAATTCCGAAAATCTTGTTAACGGCAGTGACGGGTTGAAAAATAAATTGCATAAATACTAAGGATATATTTTTTTCGATTTTGGAAGACCTTTCCTCGGGTTCGAAGTAACTGTAAAGTTGTTAGTTTCTGACCTATAGAGAACAATTTAAAACTTACGAGATCCCTGCGAGCACTCCAAGTGGCATCCATAGCATTTGTTTTAACCTTGACTACTGCAGAAAATTGTGTAGATGGGGCGATGCAACGCCAGTAGAGAGAAAATTTCGCTTCTCGGTTCTCTCCTCGCCCTTGCAAAAGAGGGTCATGTAACCCTCCGTTGGAATCCCTGTACGGGGAATCATTTCTATATACTGTGTTATGCATTTGTTATGTTACAATAAACCAAAAAGTCGAATGATCGTTGTCGTCCCTTTGTCGCAGTAAGTCGAATTCGATAAATACAAATGAATGGCGTAATAAAACAAAACCACTCTCTAAATATGTGAAAATTGGCAATTTTCTTTTGCCCTGCTTAATGACTGATAACAAAAGTAAACAATAGCTTATACTTTTTGCTTGCTGGCAATGTCCGATTCCGTCGCACTCCACACTATCTGTTCATCACCGGCACGAGGTGTATTCGAAGGAAGCAGGGTGCTCCGAGGATGATACTAGCGATTCGGTATGTTTCAATATCGATGTCCACACTCGATGTCCATAGGTTATTAGAAATTATAACGACAATGTCCAACAATATCACCTGTCAAAAATTAAAATAACTCGCCCATTCAAGAACCTCCCTGAAATGCTCGCTAAAAAGGACGCATTAATGCGGGAGAGTTTTACGAGCTAAACTTTCAAACTTTATTCATACGTTAATTGAACAGCGAAGGTTTTATATGTAGAGGTTTGAGTTTGATTCCTCCAAAGGTTTTTTTCTCGAAACGAATTCGTGATTCACGCCGCAGCGATGAAAAAAGGGGAATTTTTTACCTCACTTTCGTTGCCAGGGTGTCCAATCTCGAGGATAGGCTGTTGTTCAAATGTATCAGCTTTTCAGTGGACGACGATATGTTCTTTCGAATGACATTCTCGGTATCACGATGAGAGGCTACAAAATAATTCAACGTTTCGTTCATTCTCTCCTAGAATAAAGAAGACAGAAGAAGAATCTGGTTAAGGGGGAGTATAATGCACCGTTTCAGAGTCAGGTTGTTTTTCTTGGTCAAGATTTACTGAATCGATGATTCTGACAGAGCAATGGCGGTTTCAGCCACAGCTTGTATGTCGGTAACAAACGGGACGGCCGCGCCATCGGACAAGTTCATTTGGGAGCTAAACCTACTGTACCGTAATCAATAATAAGAGAAACCTTTCCCTTCAACTATTTACTACGACACGTTTACATAGTACAGCTATTACATTTAAAGCAAGTATGTACAGCAAGTTAGAATATGTAGTTAGATCATCCGGTTGGCTTTTCGGGTTCTCTGGCCTACAAGGCCTCCGACCAGGAGAGCTCCGTATCTCCAGATCTCAGCCTCGTGGACTCTTGCCGTCTATGTTTTTACAGTCTGGAATTCAAAGGGATTTCTTTGGCGTTTCAAGTGCTGGTAAGTGTTTGAAGTTTATGAGATTTGAACCTTCACAATAGTGTCAAAATCTGAAGAGCCCTCGAACCACTATGGGATTTGTGCGTTCTATTACGTCGAAACCCACACATTACAAGAACTTTATGGCCTCTTATCCAAGAGTTTATGAGACCGCTCAGATCAAAAGTTCGCAGATCGATGACGTGTCGTGGGGTAGGTAAAGGGGCATCTCATACTTACTCATATAAGTATGAATTTCGGGTAATAATTGAGACAGTGTCACCCTACAGGGTGCTATTGTAAAGAAAGGGTGATCGGATAATGTTACCCTAAAACTGCAGTCGGAGAATCAGAGGAAATCTGAAGATTAACGAATTATTTTCAGGAGTATCAAAACTCGGCAGTGCAGTACTAGTTCAAAGATTCCAGCTTACCTTGAAGCCAAATAATTACGTTTCGGTTTTGTCATAGCACTTGGGAACTATTGATTCAATGATATACACCTTTTATTAAGGCCCGTTCCAAGAAGTTTTGTTTATTGTGCTTGTGTTCTTGTGCATTTTACGCCATTGACCTACGCATCTAAAATCAGTCCTAATCTATTGTGTTGTTGTTCTTTATAGTGGAAAAATGCAGGCGAATGAGAAGAGGAAATGTTTTGGACAATACTACAATGATTTCATACGTTGAACGTGGTCTATACCAGCGTTTCTTAACCTTTTTTGGACCCTGGACCGGTAAAATTTGTGGACAAAAAATTTCGCGGACCGGTTGGATTTTTTAACAAAATACTTTACTAGGTACTAAAAACTTATTACGTAAGTTAATTGTAACTTTTTTATTATCATTTACTTCACATGTGAAGAAAAGTAACTATTGTAAATATTATATGTAAGTAAATTAACCTTTGTGAAAAATGACAGAAAATTATAAAAAATAATCACAAATCTATTGGATATAAAAAAAAATTCAGATAGTCTCTTCTAAAAAGACTACCGTGGGTACTTAACGTAGGATTACTTATCGTTGCTTGCCTATTTTGTATGTACATATGCATGTATGTGTTATATATATATATAAATATATATATTTTTTTATATATATATATATATATGTATGTCAAAATTTGACGCATTTTGGTACTTTTCTGTTTAACTGTTTACTGCTCGTCCAAGCGATACAAACTAGGTTTTTCGCGCTACCAAAATTATAACTCGCGACGACGGACGGTTTTAGTGTCTGAAATATTGCATTCTGGAGGACCGTTATGGAGGAACGTAATCCTACGTTAAAAATCAATCATCTGATTAATACAAAATTAATCAGAGGACTCTGATTAATTATAACAGAGGACTCTGATTAATTTGGCATCTCTGATGCCAAATAAACAAAAAAAGTTGAACCTGGAAGATGATATGAGAATAGCTCTCTGAAATACTTCATCAGATTTGAACAAATACAGAAGGCCGTTCGCACTTTATAGAAACGATTTTGTAATTTGTTTTTGGCGTTTGCATTTTTAGATAAATAAATAGCAACTTCAGAATAATCATCTGCTATTGTTTTGCTTTCATTGGAATGTAAAATAAAATATTCATTTTGAAAATGGCTCCTAAAATTGATAGATGGCTCGAAGGTTACGTAACTGCGGGAGAAATATTCGTATCAACAAATTATAAAGCGGTGTAAAAATTTCGGTTATGGCATTTCAAAAATATGTATTTATAATATACTAGATGGTACCCGTCAAAACTTGACGGTTATTAAGTAAACATTCCAATAAAAAAAAGGGTTCATAACCTTATTAAAATATTATAAATTCATATGAAAGCCACGCGTGCTGGTAATTTAGAAATATTCAATAAAACACTTAAAAAAAATGTAAGAATATTTTGCGGTTATATTATGTATTCGCTTTGAAAAGCAAGCTACCGTACAGACATTTTTGAACATACCACTATCCATGCACCGAGTTTGCAACTTTCCGAAAATACAAAATTTGATATTATTGTAATATCTGGTTAAAATAATCCCTATATATAAAACGCGTAGGTATGCGGCACAAAAATCTACGATATTTCTACACTTCGAATGGCAACGGCTGCAACTACCGGATGTAAACAGCGGCTGTCCGCAATTTAAAACCGCGTGTGTGTAGTGGCCGCATAAGTTACAACCGCTGATCTTTTGACAATACATGTTTAGACCTATCAAATCCAGTGTTTAACCATGGACAGTTGTATGTAGGTTTATCTAGAATCCATTCTTTTGATTCTGTCGCTTTAGTATCTCCTACTTTTGAAATACTCAAATCTGTATATCAAGAAGTTTTATGAATATCATAGTTGAAATCCACACTATATTTTAAGTACTTGCTGAATTTTTGCTCCATTTTATAAGTGAGGAAATTTTCCCAAGAATTTATTATTTAATATGATTAAGTGTAGATATCTGAATTGTGAACAGTAATACATACAGAGAGTGATGTAATCAACACTGTATTTAAAATTTCCCCCCAACAATTTCTTATTTCTTGTAATGGTAAAGTGTAGATATCTTAATTTTGAAAAATTGCTGAATTTTTGCTCCATTTTATAAATGAAGAAATTTTCCCAGCAATTTATTATTTAATATGATTAAGTGTAGATATCTGAATTGTTAACAGTAATGCATACAGAGAGTGATGTAATCAACACTATATTTCAAATTTTCCCCCTGCAATTTCTTATTTGTTGTAATGATAAAGTATAGATATCTTAATTTTGAAAAATAGTACATACAAAGAGGGATGTAATTTTTAAAATCATTGATGTGGGCTTTCTCAGTCTTATCTTTAACTTTGTTCTAAGGTAATAGAAATTCACATTTTTTGATCACGATGTTTTAGAATCAGCTTAATAGAGAATACCCCTTAACAACATATATTTATGATGACAGGTAATTGTAACATTCCTTACATATGTCACTTTCAGTTGCGTTGTTTTGCAAAAGGAAATTTAAAACTAAAAGTGACCATGCTGGTCACGCAGTGGCTAGTATGGTTAAAATATAAATATATATATATATATAAAAAAAAAAGATGAATGAATGACTAACTTCATGTTTACATTTTCATGTCCCGAATATATAAAATGAATACTTGTTATTAATTTAATTGAAACGCTATGAAAACGTGAAAGGTATCGGAAAATTTACCGACTTTTAAAAATTTAAGAAAATTGTGCCGTTATGTTAGGTATTCGCTCTGAAAAGCACACTACTATACAGTACATACCGTAGATAGTACATGTAAAAACGTGATGAATGAATGACTAACTTCATGTTTACATTTTCAAGTCCCGAATATATAACATGAATACTTGTTATTAATTTAATTGAAACGCTATGAAAACGTGAAAGGTATTGGAAAATTTACCGACTTTTAAAAATTTAAGAAAATTTTGCCGTTATGTTAGGTATTCGCTCTGAAAAGCACACTACTATACAGTTCATACCGTAGATAGTACCTGTCAAAACTTGATGGTAAGTAATTGAACAGTTCCAATAAAAAAAAGATTCATAACCTTGTTAAAATATAAGAAATTTTTACAGAATATTAGAAAATAATATTCTGTAAAAATGTAAACATGAAGTTAGTCATTCATTCATCTTATAAAAAAAAAAGATGAATGAATGACTAACTTCATGTTTACATTTTCATGTCCCGAATATATAAAATGAATACTTGTTATTAATTTAATTGAAACGCTATGAAAACGTGAAAGGTATTGGAAAATTACAGACTTTTAAAAATTTAAGAAAATTTTGCCGTTATGTTAGGTATTCGCTCTGAAAAGCACACTACTATACAGTACATACCGTAGATAGTACATGTAAAAACGTGAATATTAGAAAATAATATACTGTTTTGCAACCTGATGTGTTGCAATTTAGAACATTGAAATTTACTTGAATGTTTGCTGTCTGATTTGTTAATTTTAAATTGTTTTCTAATTTGAAGGTGAAATTTTTTAATACTTTTTTTATTAGATCTGAAAAATAAAGTAATATAATTTGAGAAAGTGGCACAAAACAAAATAATAAAATGTCCCCTTATAATCACCTGAAATATTGTTTTAAGGTGACTGCCTACATTTGGAGCCAATTTTTTTAAAAAATCATTTTTTAAAGATTTTTTTGTTTTTTATGGTAAAATAGCACTTGAAAATTAAAAAATAAACAAAAACTTGCCAGTAAATACCATACTTTTTTATAAATTGGTCAATTTGAAGTAATTTTCAATGAAAATTAGCTAAAATGCGACACATATGACAGTTATCTTAAATGACCCACAAACTAAGAGAAATTTTAAAATACAAAAATGTTGCAATATGAAAATTTCCCCCGATTCATCATTCCTATCCTTATAAAAACAGCTCCAAACACAGTGGCGTATGCAGGGGAGGGGTTGATGGGGGTTAACCCCCCCCCCCATTTTTTCTGATTACATATATTACTTAAATAGGTTCAAGCTCTGCACTGATTGCTCAAAACTACTTTTTCATAGTAACCCCCCCCCCCCACTTTTGAAAATTTCGGCATAGGCTGCTGCCCAAACAAAAACTATTTAACTATTTATTATTGTGCATCAATTATTCAGCGTCATTTCATTAACAATAGCATCTAAAACATTTCCCGAAAATTTTATCAAATTATATGTATTATTGTGTGAAATATCATGATAATGGTAAAGATTTGTGCTAAAAACATAATTCTGAGAAAAACTCAGTTCAAGTTGTTTGCCACTTCAATTTTGTAGCAGACATTTTTTAAAATAGCTATAACTCTGCTTCTAATTGATGTAGAATGAAAATCCAAACGGTTTTGAAAAGAGAAAAGATTGAATTGCACGATTCCTGGAAAAAATAAAATTGACCAAAATAGTCAAAAAATTAAATTTTCAACGTAGGCAGTCACCTTAAAAGATACACTATCATCGCAATAGAATGCTTTACTAAAAATTATTACAGTGAGGTTTTTTTTAAAAAAATATTGAAGTTTATAATTAAAAAAAACGTTCTTGGAAAAAAAAGCATGCTTGCAGCTGATTTTAAAATCCGACTTGTACAGTCTAACTAATGCAGCCAGATATTTAGAAACAATACTGCTAATTCAATCTATTTCAATGTAATATAAATATTTTATATAATCATGTATTATGCTATATATATGTATAAATAGGCTATGTATAAATATATTAAACAAAAATAAAATATATAAATAAAATCAGATTAAAATATCATGCAAATTATTCACGTGCAAATAATTTTTGCATGTGTATTTCAATTTAATGTACATATATTATATCTTATGCTATATATATGTATAAATAGGCTAAGTATAAATATATTAAGCAAAAATACAATATATAAAGAAAATCGGATTAAAATATCATGCAAATTATTCACGTGCAAAAAATTTTTGCACGTGTATTTCAATTTAATGTACATATATTATATATTATGCTATATATATGTATAAATAGGCTATGTATAAATATATTAAGCAAAAGTAAAATATATAAATAAAATCAGATTAAAATATCATGCAAATTATTCACGTGCAAATAATTTTTGCATGTGTATTTCAATTTAATGTACATATATTATATCTTATGCTATATATATGTATAAATAGGCTAAGTATAAATATATTAAGCAAAAATACAATATATAAAGAAAATCGGATTAAAATATCATGCAAATTATTCACGTGCAAAAAATTTTTGCACGTGTATTTCAATTTAATGTACATATATTATATATTATGCTATATATATGTATAAATAGGCTATGTATAAATATATTAAGCAAAAATAAAATATATAAAGAAAATCAGATTAAAATATCATACAAATTATTCACGTGCAAAAAATTTTTGCACGTGTATTTCAATTTAATGTACATATATTATATGTTATGCTATATATATGTATAAATAGGCTATGTATAAATATATTAAGCAAAAATAAAATATATAAAGAAAATCAGATTAAAATATCATGCAAATTATTCACGTGCAAAAAATTTTTGCACCTGAATATATTTAATGTACATATATATATTTAATGTACATATATATAATGACATTATATCTTATGCTATATATATGTATAAATAGGCTATGTATAAATATATTAAGCAAAAATAAAATCAGATTAAAATATCATGCAAATTATTCACGTGCAAAAAATTTTTGCATGTGTATTTCAATTTAATGTACATATATTATATCTTATGGTATATATATTTCAATTAAATGCTGTATTTCAATTTAATGTACATATATTATATATTGTTAAATATATATATATATATATATGTATAAATATATAAATATATGTATAAATATATATTAAGCAAAAATAATATATATAAACTAAAGAAATTCTGATTAAAAATCATACAAAGTTATTGAATCGTTACTAAACACGTATTAGATGTGGAATATATAAAATTCCATGTGTTGTAAATGCAAAAAATCTGTATACTGAAGATTTGGCCTTTTGAACCGGCTAGCTTTTGTGACGTACAGTTTGGAACATATCACTGCGCATGCGTCAAGTTTGCAACTAAATTCGACATTATTGTAATATTAAATTGTAATACTGTATTGTAATATATATTATATATTATGTATTAAAAAATATATAGTATATATTAAAATATATATATTATATATGGTTAAAATAATGAAAACCTGTTTTACTATGAAAAAAATTCTGATTCAATTTTTCTTAAATTAACGAATCACGGTGAATGAATGACTCACTTGTGTTTACATTTTCAAGTTCTGAGTAACACTATGATAACGCGAAAGGTGGCGGAAAAGAGAGAATTCTCTAATGAAGAGATAATTTTGAAATAAAATTGATCGAAATAAAGTTGATTTGTGTCGATATTACGCTGTTTTAATTACAATTATTTGGGTTTAGTTGGCAAATAATCTTTTTGAACTTTACTTTTAACTTGTTAAGCCTAACTCATAAAACAAAATGGATGCCAAATGGATGGATATGAGGTGGTCGCTCCGGACGCGTTACGGACAGAGTCGACTACAGAACACGGCAACTATTATAAGGATTAAATTTGAAAGAAAAAAAAAGTCTAACTGAAAGTAAAAATGAAAAGATGACCACTAAACCTCTTCCTAAGACTGTTCGAACGCAGGTAAATATTAAGAAAGTGAATTCTCTGATCATAAAAAAAATACGCCGACTCAAAGATCCATTGCATAGAAACTAGGAATTTCTTCTGGCACTGTAAGTAAAATCATTCATAAAGATTCGAAGTTAAAAATGATGTTTAAACCTAAAGTTCATTTGCTTTTGCCAAAGCATATTGCTGAAAGAAAAACAAATTGTAGAAAATTATCTGAAAAACACCTTGATGCTGAAAAATGAAAATTTGTGGTAACACTCGATGGGGCATGGGTTTATTTAAATGACTGTAGTAAAAAAAGATCAATTTTCTATCGCTCGACTGACGGGAATGACCGTACGAAATGGCTACGTCAGTCTACAGAAAAGTTCTCAAAGGAGTTCATGATAGTAGCAGGATTTTGTTACAACGACAAATTAAAAATAAAAATAGTCTCAAGTAAAG
Organism: Dolomedes plantarius; assembly: GCA_907164885.2. NCBI lineage: Eukaryota > Metazoa > Arthropoda > Arachnida > Araneae > Dolomedidae > Dolomedes > Dolomedes plantarius. Next base: position 125,879,717 of record OU015503.1, read on the forward strand.
CCAAAATGAATTCATCAGCAGAATATTTTAGAACCCATTTTTCAAGAAGAAATTCCAGCCTTATATGGAAAGGACATTGATAAAGTTAAGCTTCTTATGGACAAAGCCTTTAGTCACACGTCTAAATCAACTACCGCTTATTTAGCATAGAAAGAATCAGAAACAGGAATAAAATGTATCCCATTTAATGAAATACCTGTAAAATTACCCGACTCTTCTCCAATGGACTTTTGCGATTTCGGTTTTTTTAATACGAGCCATAGGAAAACGGCATCTATGAACACTGAGCGGACTTTGGAAAACGGTCCAAGAGGAATGGGGTACTAAGAAAAAATTTACTTTCACGGAAAATTCGAGCTAGAGCTATTGTCAAGAACCAAGGCTATCAGATAGAAGCAAATCACAGCATAACATACGGCATTTATACATAAAACTTAACTATCAAAATCGTTTCCATAAAGTGTGAATGACCTTCTGTATCATCCAAGCTCACCCTTCTCATCAATATTTAAGTATTATATTGATAAACGAACTTTATAATATTCAGAGTTTTTATAGGAGGCTAATAATTTCGAAATCATGCTTTTTTATTTTAATTTTCCTTAATTTATAGCTAAATGAAATGCAAGTAGGAATTAATATTTAAATACCAAGTTTTAGTCTCTCGAGATTTGTCAAAAACAAGCGCAGAAGGTAAGCAGAGCAGATTATTGATTTTTTAAAATAGTATATCAAAATGTGTTTATTTCTTCTTCTATTATTTGTTAACCTTTTTCCTAACTAAAAAAATTTAAAAACTACCAAAACATTTATACTGGAGTCGAGTTTTATACATTTATGTATATATACAGTCGAACCTCCATATATCGAAGTAGCAAATTGCGCGAAAAAAATTCGATACATAGAAATTTCGATATATAGAATTGAGCTTAGTCTTATCATAATTCTCCCCCCAAAAAAAATTAAAGCTAATTTTTGTATACGAAACTCCATTTCTAATTTATATGCGAATCCTATTAAATGAAAGTTAATAACTAAAAAATGAATTAATATAAAAGATTTATTGATTACTACATATCTTTAAAAAAAACAATAATGCAGACAGTGGTTACAATGATCAGAGTTACATTCTTTAAAAAAAAAACTACGAATATCTTGCTGAACAGTTAGTTTTGCGGAAAGTTCAAAGAAATGTTCGTATTTATTCAGTCCACTAAAAACTTTATCAGGGACATTTTCCGCGAATTGAAGTCCACGACGTATTGTTTCAAATGCCAAAAATTGGGAGATTTTATTCTAAAGTGGAATAAAATCTCCCAATTTGTCTTGAAAAAAATTTCGATATATAGAGATTTTTTCGATATATAGAAACAATTTTCTTATGTAATGAACATGGTGATTTGCTAAGAGTTCGATATATAGAAAATTTCGATATAGGGAAGTTCGATATATGGAGGTTCGACTGTATATATATATATATATATATATATATATATATACAGGGTTCCCACGTATATCCGTTACATCCCCCTTAACTTCTAAACGGTGACAGCTTAGGCCGTAAAGTGGGTGTCTAGGTATAGTAAAAAGGATATGCGCTACTCGATGAGACAACTTACAATGCCATCTATCGGCAAATTTTGGAATGAGTGTTTTTATCTGAAAAACGGTACGAGATAAGGAAAAAAAGTCAATTGCAAAGTTGTTCAGCATGATCGATTTAGTAAGAAAAGACAACTTGCTCACATTAATACTCAAAACAGAATGTAAAACATAAACATTTGTTAGGTCGTGACTTTCAAAACTATGGCATCGTGAAGCTCGAGCGAAGCTTTAAAAAGACCAGGGAATCCAGTCCCGAGTCCAAATGTGTATAGTGGCTAATGCAGAGCATTTTCAGCAACATAAATAAATGATCCTGAAGATAGGGAAGTGCCCCAGTTTCTTTCTTCCACTCTTTACGACATGACAATTATCAAAATCGTGACCAGACAAATGTTCATTTTCTACATTAGGTACATGAGGAGGATTACATTAGGTACATGAGCTCATTTCCTGTGACCTTTCTTGACAAAATCTGTATATATATATATATATATATATATATAGAGAGAGAGAGAGAGAAATAAAAACATGTATAGATATATATAGAAACAGTTGCTGTAAAAGTTTCATGACCAATGCCGGAAATGTCTAACATTTTCCCAGCACAGTCTAATTGAAATGTCCGTACAACAGGAGCTCATTTCATGTGACCTTCTTGACAATGTCTGCAACCCCAATCCCACCCACCCTTATTGGGCATTTAATTATATAGGTACTGGACAGATTTACTAATATACACTCAAGAGCCAAAACATTACGACCACCCCTACATTTTGCAATGAATTCGCCTGGATGACGTGGAAGGCGCGTGATCAGGTGGAAGTGGTATTTAACTGCTCCTGGAGAGTCTGAAGAATCATTTTTTCACTTACTTCTGTGTGTGATGGGAAAGGCTGCGGATCTAAGCGACTTTGATAGAGGGCAGATTGTGATGGCTCGGAACAAGTATTTCCGAAACTGCACGACTCGTGGGTTGTTCGCGACCTACAGTTGTTAGTACTTATGCATAGTGGATGAATGACGGTGAAACCAGCAGTAGACGACATGGTGTTGGACGTCCACACGCTATCAAAGAAAAAGGTCGTCGGAGACTGTCTCGCATGGTGAAGCAAAACCGGAGCCAGACAGTGGCTCAGCTGACAGCCCAATACAATGCAGGGCCAAGTAGAATAGTATCGCAGCACACTGTTCAGCGGACACTGTTGGATACGGGGCTACGCAGCAAACGTCCCACTCGTGTGCCTTTGCTGACCAATCGTCATCGCCAACTGCGCTGGGCCCGGGAACATCGCGACTGGTCCATGGATCAGTGGGAGAGAGTTGCCTGGTCAGATGAATCACGGTTTGTCAATCATCACGCCGATGGCCGTGTCAGGATACGTCGTCTTCCAGGCGAATTGTTGCTCCCTCGATGTACAGTAGGTCATACACAGGCCGGTGGTGGCGGCATTATGCTTTGGGGGACGTTCTCTTGGGCGTCTCTGGGACCCGTGGTTGTGGTAGAGCAGACCATGAATGCTACAGGGTATCTGAACATCATTGCGGACCCGTTGCACCCTTACACGGCCTCTGTTTTTCCAGCTGGAAATGGAATGTTCCAACAGGATAACTTCCCGTGTCACAAGGCTAAAATTGTGTTGGAGTGGTTCCAGGAACATGCTGCTGAATTCCAGTTAATGTCCTGGCCGCCTAACTCACCGGATCTCAATCTGATAGAACACATTTTGGATGTCATGGGACGGCAGCTCAGAGTTCAAAGACCACCAATTCGCAATATCTCGGATTTGCGTGACCGTTGCTTAAACATCTGGTACAATCTGCCAAGGACTTGTGGCATCCATGCCAAGGCGGGTTGAAGCTGTGTTCGTTATTGACAGGTGGTCATAATGCTTTGGCTCTTGAGTGTATATAAAAAAGGTATATATGCGTGCAAAAGGACTCGGAGCTTCAACCTACCGTCCATCACCGGTGTCATCGTTTGGAAATGAAAATTCTCTTCTACGTTTGTGTCCAGATTTCCTGTGTTATCTTCGTGTGTCTCGGAAACAGCATCGAGGTCTTTCGAAGCATCCAGAAAATAATTACTTCTTTCAATGCATTTCAACTTTCGAATTCGTCTCAAAAGATATCCGGAAAACTTTTCTTTTTTCATAGACCATTTCTGATCAAAACCGAGATGGAATCTTTAGTTGTGAAAAATTTCGATGACTGCAATTTTTTTTATCTGTTTTCTAAATTGATACATCGGATATCTTCAGATACCATTCGGTTAGACCCTAACTACAGATGTTAGATTTTAGTTAAACATAAAGACAGAATAAAAACTTCCAACTTTTCAGGTACATTTACTTTGAGCAGCAATCTTTACGCAGGATTAAGTTTAACGAAATCTAAGCAGAATTTTTTGCAGGTCTAATTGTAAGAAGGATCAAACTTGAAAAAATTGAATGTAAAAAAATAAAACCATCCATCAATTTATGACGAGTACTAGAGGAAAAGAAGAAAAAGTTATCAGGGCGAGATTGGAAGTGAGTTCAAATTTTCTGATTTATTCAAGGACTTCCCTTAAAAGAATAGGAATGATTTTTTCAGTGATGCAAAAAGAGGAAGGACCCTATTCCGCTACACATAGAAGGTTCAAATCAGTCCCAACTTTAAATGGATTTAAGAAGACACGAGCACTGGCTAGAAATTCAACAACATTACTTAAAAACGAGTGGGTATCTACTGCTGCTAGAAAGTTTAAAATTAAATTTGCAAATAATAGCATTTTACGCGCTCTCTGTTTAGGCCCTAAAATCAAACAATCATTGTCGGTATAAATAAAATAACACAGCTTGTTGCAATTTCTTTCTTAATAAAACTTTTCAATCCAGAATACGTAACTCGAAAATGTCAGTTTGAGATCGTTCCCTTTGGAACGCAATCTCCTGTACCTTCTGAGACGTTTCCAACGATTTACTCTGCACTTTGATCCGTTCCGGTAAAAGATGGGTGTTCATACTTCAGAATAACTTTTCTGCACTTTGCAGAAATTTCTTCCGTTGAGTGGACACACACTTTGAAAAATCTCTTCGAAATTTCATCTGACTCCGTTTTTATAATTTTTGCCAAGGGACTTTCTTTATAAGATCTGCGCTTTCCAAAGACGAAATCTTCTGTTCCGTCGGGAAAACTTCTGCAACTGGCTTCGGCATTGTGCTTATCAGTTAAAACGGATGTCACCGTTCAGTTATTATTCGATTGAATTTCATAACATCGTTGACGGTTGTACCATACATAAATACTGGAAATCTCGGGAACTTATGTGCCTGCATTCTAGTATAAGAACGAAGAATAACACGCGTAATACAATTGTAAAACTAATAACTATGTCCTTTTAAGTAAAGCACAAACAGTATCGCAAATGTATAGCGATATACAGAACATGATTTCGGTTTCATATTTTTCATTTTAAAATTCAGAAAAACTTATGCATGCATACACGTGTTGAGCATTCATACATATGTGAAAAAAAATACTGATCGCAGATGACTGATTCTGTTTATTCTCAACCTGTGAATTATACCAAGAATACATGGATGGTGGAAAAAAAACTAGCGATCGGGCAAACTGCAAAGGACAATTAGCCTTGACAGTGCGTGGTGAGAGACGGCTCAGGCGTATTGTACGTAGCCAGCGAAGCCAAACATTAGCTCAAATCACCACCCAGTTTAATGACGGTGCCAGTCGTACAGTCAGTAAACGGACTGTGCAACGCTCGCTTCACCGTATGGGTTTCGGGAGCCGTCGACCTACGAGAGTACCATTGCTCTATACTCGCCATCGGGCTGCACGTCTTGCCTGGGCAAGAGAGCACAGAGACTGGAGTGTAGAGGACTGGAAACGAGTAGCATGGAGTGATGAGTCTCGATTCCGACTACTTAACGCCGACGGGAGGTTGAGAATATGGCGTCAGGCTCATGAAGCCATGGATCCTGCATGCCTGGCTGGAACTGTACAAGGGCATGGTGGCTAAATCATGGTCTGGGGTGTTTTTCGTGGCACAGTTTGGGATCTTTGGTGCGTGTACCAACCTCCCTCAGTGCAATTCGGTACGTAGAGTTGCTGGGCGATCACCTCCATCCGTTTATGCTGTTCTGTTATCCGCACGGTAATGGAGTTTTCCAGCAAGACAACTGTACCTCTCACAAGTCCCGGTAGGCTACTGGCTGGTTGGATGAGCATTCCTCTGACTTCTCTGTCATGAATTGGCCACCTAGAAGCCCAGACTTAAATCCTATTGAGCATCTTTGGGATGTTTTGGAACAAGGCGTGAAAGGCCATCACACAGCACCAAAGAACCTTACTGAATTATGGACAGCTTTAGCCAATATTTGGCAATCCATTCCCGTGGAACGTTTCCAGAAACTTGTTGAATCTATGCCTCGTTATCAGCTATGCCTCGTTATCGTGGCAGCCGTTATCAAGGCCAGAGGAGGCCCAACTCGTTACTAGGTAGGTATCCCTAATTCAGTGGCACTTCAGTGTACTTAGGACTACATAACTTAGAAACGATCGTGTATCTACTGATTATACAATGTTTGCAAATAAGTTCATTTTATGTCATCTCTGTTTAGCATTCAAACAATCGTTGTCGCTTATAAAAAGAGAAAATTCCTTAATAAAAACTTTCCATTTCAGAACGAATACCTCCAAAATGTCTGTTCAACGACATAATGGTCATATTCTCGAAATAAGACCCGTGAACCACTGTAAAAGGAAGATTTATTTATCAATTTAGACGACTCCTTGATCTCGAGAGGTTAAATTGCTTTGTTTTGACATTTCCCCGTGCAGAATTTTTTTTGCTGAAAAATCCGAAGAATACTTTGTAAATGTTTCAGAAGTCGCATTAGTAAATTCGCCAGCTTACATATTTCAAGAGTATATCCAGCAGAATCGTAAATTGTACTGAAGGAAATGGAAAGAAAAATCCATTTTCGTGTTCAGCTACGTTACAACTAAATTTGTTATCAATAATTTTTTCATTTAAGTCTCCTCCATGTTCTCTACACATGAATTCAGTTAGAACAGCAGGTGTAATCTAGGACTCGTCTACACTATAGCTTTCCTGTTTTTGACCAGCTCGTGTCCATTTCTTTCTTAAATTAAAAAAAAAAAAGACACAATTTTTATTTCAGAACACATACCTGCAAAATGTCTTTCTTCGCGATCTCTTCTTCTAAACGGAGTATTTTATCGTGCGCACGTCCCACTTCTGACAGAAGGTGGTGGTCCACTGTTATGAACGCCTTCTCTGCATTTTTCAACCTTCCGAAGACCACCGCTGTGCCACGCACTGCCTCCGAAACCTTCTTTAAAATATCTTCCACCTGTCCGTCTATGTCGCTCGCTCTTGATTCAATTTTCGCTGCAAGTCTTGCTTCCATATCCGCCATTTTTTGTTCCAGGACGGCTGGAATGCTGGGGTCGGCGGCTGGCTTCGGCGTTGTTGCGCCTATCTGTGAAATACAACGTCAGCGTTAGTCGTACGAACAGTGATGGAAGCAGTTTTAAAACATCGCTGAAAACATAAATATTCGGGAGCCGAAACGTCCTGCATTAAATGACAAGGTAGAATAACATCTGAAAGTCATCATTTTAAGTTGAACACGAAAAACATCGCATACGTGCACATTAGGGTGGTCCATGACATAATGTTAAAAAATAAAAGTGTAAGAATCTTCCTACCACAAGCCCTATTTTGTTCCTCTATATTCAAAATGTATGTAAATAAAATTTCATGCCAATCCGATAATATTAAGAGGTCGCTCAACACTTGTATTTTCATAGAACATATAGCATAGCAACAAAGAAGACAGAGAATTCTTTCAAAAGCGGAAAGATGTTTTTTGTTGTTGTATGAGTGGAGCTGACACGAAAACTACACAAAAAGAAATAAGAAACGGAAAACGGAAAGATAATAAAGTGTTAAAGTAAAAAAGATATGGAGAAAGAGAAGCAAAATTACAAATTAGGGTAGAAAAAATCATGTCAGAATTATCAAACACAGAAACTTCACATTCGATAGAATTTGAAAGTGAAGAAGAGTACCTGCCGCTGTCATCTACATCCGAATCCGATCTCAATACTACAACTACAGTTCCCGAAGCTGCTGAAAAGAAATATGTAAAAAGCATATTTAAGTCTCCTGAAGTTGTAGGTGCACTAGAACGTGTTACTATTTCTGATCGGAAGGATGTATTCGTGGCCTGTTGCAAGTGCACTTGGGAACGATATTTCTCCAAAACCCCTTTCTCGAAGCTCAATAAGAAGTAAAGGGAGGCAAGAAGCTGCAGAAACAGAAAATTGTCTCTAGATGAACCTCTTTTATTACACTGGGATGGTAAGATGTTACCAGATATTGATGGATCAAAAACAAAAGTTGATCGAGTTGCCGTTTTTGTTTCAGGAAATGGCCAAGAAAAGCTCCTTGGAATTCCGAAGATTGAAATAAGAACTGGAGAATTACAAGCAAAAGCATGTATTGAGACAGTTCAGAAATGGAATATTATATCTCAAATTAAAGGGCTGGTGTTCGATACCACAGCCATTAATACTGGTTTACACAAAGATGCATGCGTCAGAATTAAAAAATATTTAGGGACAGATCTTATTTGGGTTGCATGTCGTCATCATATAATGGAGATTGGACTATCCAGCGTTTTTTCTGTTATATTCGGCCCATCTGAAGGTCCCGAACCCACACATCACGCTCGATGGATGGCTAAAGGTATTTATGCACTAAAATTATTCCTTTTTCGAGAACAATTTAAGCTGTCATCTGAAGAATCTGGTGAAATTACAGAATTGTGCCTTTTTGTGAGCCTAATATATATTAAATATTGGAATGAAGCACCGCATGCTATTAAGGCTCCTTCCAATGATGTTCAGATTTTAAATGACCTGAAGAAATATCCAAATCCTTCTGTAGCAAATATAGCATTATCGTCATTTTCTAGACACCTATGGTATTCATCTGAGCACTTAGTAGCATTAGCTTTTTTGATACATTGACACAAAAATGAAAATGATACAAAATCTTGATCGTCCACCAAAACCTACCCGTGATTATCGACTGGAACTAAAAAAGGAAGAGCAAAATGTAAAGATCGAAGAACTCGTGACTGAAAAGACAAAACAATTCTTTGATGCCATGGTTAAAGGAGGTAAAATTAAGTCACAAGCTTGCATAGAAAAATCACCATCTCAGTGGGAAAGTGATCCTTGCTTTTGTGACTTTCGAGAAAGGTGCTTAAAAATGAAAGTTGTAAAAGACAATGCTGAAAGAACTATAAGCCTGATTCAAAAATATAATGTAACCCTTACAAAAGACGAAGAACAAAAACAATCCCTGCTTCGTCTTGTATCAAACCACCAAAAGAGCTTTATAACGATTTCCAAGAAATCTTTGGTAATCTGAACTTTTCAAGCTTGAGCTTGAACGACCTGTAAATATTATTTTGGACAAAAAAAGTGCTCATTATTTACGTGTAAATTAATAAAATAAACCTTGTGGAACAATATATTTCGAAAGTTAATTCTTTTGGACCACCCTAATGCACATGTCTGCATTTTAAAAGTCAGAAAAGCTTCAATGGTTCAATTAAAAAATTAAATGTAAAACCCGGGGGCAGAAAGTAGAATGTATTTATTCTGTGAAATTTATATACCTGTGGATTAAAGCAAGACAATATAATACCAGGGCAAATAAGTGAGATTACGGAGCACAACAGAACCGCAATCAACTCACTGATGTAAAGCTTTCGATCGTTACTCATCCAAATGATTCAACCAACTGGCGGAGGATTTCACAGCATGTGATTTTTAAGATACAAGAATTAAGTCTTTCACTGCGACATAAAATGAAAGTTCCTGGGAAACTGAAATGATTTAGGGTGGTTACAGTTAGGCACTCGTGAAGAAATCTTTTTAAAAAGTCGATTTCTAAGGGACTCACTCAATCCCGATCAAAACACACACACACACTGTATCTCTGGGAAAATAGGGCCTAGAAAGCTGAAATTTAGTATGGTGGTTTCCCTGAGAGCTCACTAACAAATCTGTTCGACAAATTCAAACTTTCAGCGTGTTTGAAACAGAAGTTATCCCAAAATAAAACAATGACTGACTGATCACTGCATCTCTGGAACCTTAGGACATAGGAAGCTGAAATTTTCCATCTTGAAAATGGACAGCGTGTTTATTTCACGGAACAGACTTGTTTAAGGCCAATTAAAAAATGAAAACTGTAGTACAGGTTTTTGAAGAAAGACAAAAGACTCCTGCATCATACTACAGATATTCTGTCAGAGCGGTCAAAATTTGAAGTTTTCATAGAGTTGAACTTCATGAAAAAAGTTGTAAAATGACTCCAGAAGAATTTTAAAAATTCACAGGAAAATAGATTGCTTGATAGTGAAAATGCTGATTTAGTGCGAGCGGCAAAAATACTTGATATGAAATTATGGCATGATGATGTTGTATCGCAATTAACATTTGGAGAGAATGAAATAGGATAACTCTCTATTAAATGTAAATTGAATGATAGAGAAATTATGCGTTGATTTTGTGATTATTTATGAGAAAAAATAGTGTCAAAGAAGCTATTACTTTTAAAAGTTATAATGTCAACTATTCCAGTATCTTCAAGCGAATGCGAGCGAAGATTTTCACAAATGAATTGGATCGTTAGACCAACTAGAGCTTCTTTGTCGAGGAAACTATTTCAATCAATTTTATCGCATCCAAAAGGGACATAGCCTATTTGTCTGACTTGTTAAATAGATTCAATGACATAAATCAAAAACTCCAAGGCGATGAGCTGAATAAAATAAAAACAAAAACTGTGATTTCCGCGTTTGTGGCAAAACTTGTACTACACAAAAATTCTAGGAAGAGGGGAAATTCAGCCAATTTTCACATTTGTTGACAGTAGAAAAACACGATGAAGACATGCTTATCTATTGTCAGCATTTGGAGGCTCTCCGTTCTGAATTCAACCAACGGTTGAAGATATTCTTGAAATGAACATACCCGATTGGGTTTTGGACCCTTTTTCAGGATCCAACTCAGAAAAAGCTGTAAAAGTATTGCAAGAAGAACTAAAAGAAGTAACAACAAATGAAGAAATTAAATTTAAATTCAAACGCAGCTATCAACAGTTGTGGCTGTAAAAAGAGATACCGAAACTTTTCCCTGGATTAATGGGTGTGGTACAAAAATTTTTAATAACGTTTTCTTCATCCTATTTAATGGAACGTGCGTTCACTGCTGTCACAAATCTCTGAACTAAACACGGAAACCGACTGCAAATTGCTGGTTGCAGTGATTTAAGAATACTGCTGACTAAAACCGTATAAATTAATTGATTGCTGTGCACCCAGTGCAGTCTTCACATTCGTTTTACTGTTATTTGTACTAAACGATTATTATCCTTCGTTATCTTAATTTTCTGTGCAAAATGCGAATGTAACTATGGTTGATTTTAATAAATAATTTTATAATTTTAAGCTGTCTAATTTAGAACAACATATTTCTTTACTATGTTCTATGTAGCTAGAGAAATATATACATAAAAGGCCGAAAATTTGTCATTGTTTACTCGCATACGAAGATAGATTTCCAGGGGGAGGCGAGTCTTTTTTTTTCTCTGAAAAGAGGACGGTAGACCAAATAAGTTTGGAAACCCTGTTCTAAAGGGCTACATCCACACCAAGAAGTCTTTTTAAAAAATTTGAATTTTGAGTGGTTTAAAACGAGCTTAACCCCCCATCCCCCCAAAAAATTACAATGTATCTCTGGAACCATAATACCTAGGCCGCTGAAACTTTGAGTAGTGGTTCCTCTTAATCCCTAAGAACTCATTACGAACTTTGTTTTAAAAATGCAAATTTTTAAGGTTTTAAAGGGGACAAACCTCCCCACCCCGCCAAAAAAATACTATCATTGGAAGACTAAGGCCAAGGAAATCGAAATTTGAATCGTGGTTCCTCTTAAGGCTGCTATGTACTAAGAAAAAAAATCATATTTCCCTTTTCCTCTTCTTGCGGACTCTTGTGGTGGGAGGAGTCCAGTTGAAAGTTCGAGAATTCCACCCTCCCTTAGGTTTGACATATTGAGGGACTGTAATTGTCTATATATAGGGGGGTCAAGCTCTGCGCGCCGATTACTTTCCCTTTTCAAAAAAAACCTCAAGCCAAGCCGCAAACAGCTGGTCTGTAGCTGGTCTGTAGCGGGCGAAAGTTCAAAACGGTCCGGGACTGAAGATTTTGTCATCAGTTGACTCATGGCTACGATCGGTCCCGCCATAAGCATAAAAGTAAAATTAAGACCGACTTTCACAAAATCAGCGAGAAAATAAACAAAGCAAAAAAATTACAAAATATTCACTGAAAGAAAGTTCTGATTTTATGTGTTGAAACGGTGCTGCAAATTATCCTTATCTACAGAGAATTATTTACTTTGAAACTGTTTATTAATATGAGTTCGTTACATACAATAGCAAATTACGGATTTTAATACTAGGTCTCTGAAAAATTGGGATTTGTCAGTGAAAATGAAATTAGGTTTAAAAGAAATATAGTAATCTCAGAAAACTTAAGGAATTGCTCAGAGGCTTCCGATAAATTAAAGATATCTGCAATATCGCCCCGACGTGCGATATCGCAGGTATCTTTAATCTAATTTCGATCTAATCATTTGGAAATCACCGGTCGTTTGCTGCTAATAAATACCCTGTGTCAGTATTACAAAGCATGACTGCAATAAAAATTTTAGATATCTTTTGATCAGCTTTCACAAATTTCAACCTATTCCAATTGAAGCGAATACAGGTCGAAAACTGCCACATCTTACTTTATCCTTCTATTGAAGTTAGTAATTTGTTATCTAAAAAAACTGCTTATCTGATGTGCATAATAATATTCGGAACTTTGATGTGATAAACGTATCTGTATTTTGGAAATTTTGAGAGCCATTACATCGTATTTTGAATTATTTTATTAACACATAGTAAGAACTACATTTTTTTACTTTAATTCATATGTACTTAATAAGTCTTTTAAAAATTCATTTCCATTCAGTAACGTAAAAAGGATCTGATATTAATGCATCAAATCTGAAGTTATGGATTTGAAAAAAAAAAATTATATTTGAAATGATATAAAATTATTATGTTCTCTCTACTTCGGAAATAACACTTAAACTAAACTGTTTTTTTTCTAATTTCTAAAATGTACCTTTAATGGACTCGCTATCTTGTCCTTGATAAATAAAGTATATTAAGAGTATTTCAATACGTGAATTCTTAACTTCTTAGATATAACTGAGCCATTTGAATAATCTTTTTAATGCATTTTGGTGGCACAAGAATATTTGAAAACCATTCTTCCCGACGTCGTCTTTGTGTGCGTTAAAGTAAACAAACACTGTCTTCTTGCACATAAATTTCAGAAAAAGATTCAATATCTTGAGAAAATTGTCTAATATACAAAAGTACTATAAAATTATTGTGCAGGATTATTGAAAAGTTTTTCACGTGACACAAATGTAGAAATCCTAGAATAATAAAAAGGTAGATTGTTTTGTTGTAAGTTTCTCCAAACATGGCGGGTCCCATGGCTAAGACATTAGCTAAAGACGCACCAAAATGAGGCAGAGTAAAAATACGAAATTATCATCAAATAACGATAAAATACAATAGCAACTAATAATAGCAACTAGTTTGAAACTATTTGATAGGTTAGGCCACGGACAACGGTGTTTAATGCATTCACGAAATTTTTCAATAGTACATTCAAAACTCCATTGATTTGTTCTTAATATTTCTTATCTCTGTCCTGCATATATTTTCTTACGTTTTTCTTTTTTTCCTCTATATACCCATAGCTAAATACCCGTGCTTCACTACGGAATACATTACTGCCACCAATTATGTAATCGGGTCTTCAATTTAAATTAACTTTAGTAGTAAAGTGTTGTCATTTCTTAGAGGAGTTCTTCCTATAATTTAATGACCACGATCCAACATTAAATAAGGGTTTTTAGATTTATATTTATTTTTTAATTTTGGGGGCCTTGTGCCCCTTCTAACCAATTATGGTTGGATTTTTTAGCTTTCTTATTGTGCACCTATGGCCTTAGATGAGCCACCATGCAAAATTTCAACTTCATAGGTCTTATCGTTCCAGAGATATACGTAGTAATCAGTCAGTCCGTATTTTATTTTGAGAGTTTAAGCCTCTTTTCACATCTTAAAAGTTTAGATTTTTTAAAAATATTTCTTAAATGGTATTGTTAGTGAGAGCCGAATAGAATTTTTTATTTAAAATATTTTTTTTGTCTACTAACTCTACATAAATGCTGATAATCAAATAAAATTGGTATTTACAGATATCCTGAACTTTTCTGAAAAGCGCTACAGGATTCATTTTATAAATTTCGTCCACCGAAGGAATTTATGAGCGTTTAAAACACACTATACCAGATTCTCCCCCGAATAATTTAAAATTTAAAATATAATTGCATTTAAAAAAAAACGAAAAATTCCACCCATATGAAATTTCTTTCTCTATGACGGAGTACAATTTTTAAATAAAATCTTTGAATCCAAGTCGGCAATCCGTGGGCAAATTTTCTCCACAGGTTAAAATTGAGGTGAGCGAATGCAATGGGGTTAGTACATAGCAAACGTAAGCCCTATGTACTCAATAGGAATTTATTTTAAAAATACAAATTTATTTAAAAAGTACAAATAGGTGGGTTTAAAGGGCTCCCCCCCCCAAAAAAAAAAGTAACTGACTGGTCACAGTACCTCTGGAACCATAAAGTCTCTAAAACTGAAATTTTGCATAGGAGTTCCTCTTAGGCCCTAGGGGCACACTCAGAAAGCTTCTTCAAACTTTAAGGTGGTTTAAAGGGCTGAAACCCACAAAATAAAACACTCATTGATTGATCCCTTCATCTTTGAAACCAGAGGGTCTAGGAAGCTGAAACTTTGCCCTCTGGTTCCCCTAATACACCTGGGGCTCGTCCAGAAAGATTTTTTTTTAATTCAAAATTTCAGGGTGTTAAAATAGGATCTTAAACCCTCCCCACTCTCCAACAAAAAAATCTAAATCCCATATTTACTGTCGGATCACTGCCGTTAAAGAAAAGGGTAAACTCCCACGAAGAATTGCAACTCTTTGCTGCTAAAGATAATTTAAATTAAATTTACCAACTGACATAAATGATGTTAGTAATATGTATTCCATCACGAAGCATGCGTAATCAGCTAATACATTATCTCTCTCTCTCTCTCTCTCTATATATATATATATATATATATATATATATATATATATATATATATATGTGTGTGTGTGTGTGTGTGTGTGTGTGTATGTGTGTATAAGGCAAGAAAAAGAAATATTCATTTTTAGGGCATAAAACTCGAAAAGTATAATTCAATAAACCTTGCTAAGAATATGAGCTAAAACATTATTCGACTAGTATAATTATGAAAGAAAAATTGTTTTTCGAACCTACCGTGAGAAATGAAAGCACCGAAGTTGAGACGAGAAGAACTAGAAATCTGTGAAACTCCATTTCGAGGGATGGCTTGGTAACAGTAATTGGTAACAGTGCGCTTCTCGGGGTATTTAAACGAGTTTTGGTAATCAGATACAAAGTCTGACTTTGAACGGTCACCGCCTCCAGACCTTATCTTTAAGAGGTTTTAAGTCCCACTTGGGTCAGCCGGAGTGTCAGATTGAAAGAAAAAGAAAATGCTTGAGAGAAGTACAACAGCTTCAGTCCAGGGTGGACGGGTACTTTTCACTCATCGAGAAGTTGAAAAGGGCAGATGGCGTCAAAAGTTCACAGAAGTGTTATTCCAGACCAGAGCAGTGATACGCATGGAAGGAAAACAAAATGAAAGTTAAAATCCTGCAGCGGATAGAAGTCAGTCGTTGTGGCGCCTTTTGTGTTTTCAGAGAGGGGAGTAATTATTCATTAGGATTAACAACGTTCTATTCCCTCTGCAATAAACTGCTGTAAAAAATTATAATTATCTTCAAATTCAGTAAATAAGAATTAACTTATGATCAAACAATCTAAGCAACTTTGTGCTTATGCTAACTTGAAACTACCAAAAATGAAAATAAATATTCGCGCATCACTAGACGCAAAAAAAAAGAAGGGAAAATCGGGAGAACGCTAGCGAACAAAATTCAAGCGAGTATTAGGACTCCAGTACATATTCTCTCTCCTCGTGAGTTAGCAAGCCTCTAGATATTGCAAATTAGGCGAAACGGAAGATGAGCGATCACATTCGGGAATCTGGATAGACTTACTTGAAGGTAGGGAAGTTGCTAATTAGCACAGACAGCGTTCGTCGGTGGGGTGGTCGGGACATGCAGAGGGTTACTCTGTTGCGTCCGAAGTCCTCGATCTGTCTTAGCCACATTACCAACTGCAAGGCAACGGACATGTAACCGCAGAAGACCCTGGTACAAGAATAAGTTGGGTCACTGCTTAACGGAGACTAAACTAAAGTGACCACTATGCTAGACGAGCAATTCTTATCAGTTTTCATCCCTTTGTCATCTTTTTCCGGGGTTCTCCCCCCCCCCTCACCACTTAATAGGGTGTCGCTTACAACGCCGGTGGAATCCAAATTATGAGTGACGTGTTCTCATCTTTGATGAATAAAGACAGAGTGTAGATTCTAAACCTTAGCTAAATTTTGTCTTGGAAGAACTTGGAACTCGTAATTTTCCTTAGAATACAGAGGCTGTTCACACATTTATTAGACGATGTATATTGTATTCACAAAACTAAATTACATAAAATTCTTGTGTTTTAAATGTTCTATTTGACATCCCTTATTCGGAACTATCTTTCGACACCGCAATTTCCAGGATAATAATGCCTTTCGAAGTGTCAGAAGAGGTATTCTATCCCATTCCTCCTGAACAGCTTTCCAGAGTCCTGTAAGGGTTTTGGGACGACGTTTGGATAATGCAGATTTTAAAATTCCGAAAGCACAAAAATCTGCTAGGTGATACATCGGGAGATTTAGTAGGGATATCAGTGAAGGGTATGGCCTTCATACCAGTTTTTTGTTCCATTTCTTTTAGGAAATTTACAGTGGATTTTGATGTGTGACTGCTAGCTTTGTCCTGATGGAGTCTCACAGATTGATGGCACTGTGGGTAAAGCGATGGTATTTCATTCAGAAAAATTGGCGATAAAATATGTTCCTGATAGTAATTGGAGTTCATCTTGACATTTTTTTCCACTCTCTTTATTTTTAACTTGCCATTATAAGAAAGACCAGCAACAATCATGAATCCCTTAGAAAAACTTTCTTTCGATTCCTTGAACCATGTACTTAAATTTTTTTTCTCCCCTTTTATGATAATAAATGGCTCTTTTTTTGTTGCGATCATTTAAATACACCCATGATTCATCTATTGTGACAATTGTTTTTCATTTTTCTTTGGATAAGTGTTTCTCATATAGAATTCTGCAGCGTGTCCTGCGTTCAGCGATATGATTTGGAAGATGACGATGCACATTGCGTTTTTTCGCTTTCTTAAGATTTAAATCAACGTTTATCATTTTGTTTACAGTGGACACCGAGCATTTTAATGATTTTGCAACTGTCTCTTGACTAGGGGGATTTTCTTTTAACATTAAACAACGTACCTTTGCGATAGTCGAAGATGTCCGTTTTTTCCTTGGATACTTGTTTGGAATTTTTGTCCCACTTGAGGCTCCAATTTGACGTTTTTTTCCTTTCTTGTTGACCATATTACCTATCGACGCTTTAGATATCACAAAACCATGACTCTCACATCGTTTTTGGATAACGGAGTATGTATATTTCTCTTCGGAAAGAGCATAAATGTAGCCTTCGAACCACTGCTTTGTTAAAAACGCCATTTTGAATAAAAACAAAACTTTCAAGCCGCAGACGATAATTTTGACTTTTAAAAACATAGTACAATTGCAATTATTTCTTTTGCAGCAAACGATTTTTTATTACCGCTTACCAAAATCGTCTAAAAAATGTGCGAACAGCCTCTGTATTCGTGACTGACCAAGTTTTCACCAGAGGATTTTATTGCTAGGGAAGGAATCATTCTAAGTACTCTTGCCGATCCGTAGATCGGAAGGGAGGTTGTTTAACAGGCGAAGGTATGTGGATGAAGTTCTACGTTCTCAAATCAGGCTTTTCAGAAGGGCCGAAGGGAGGATAATCCTCGACCTGGATGAATACCTTGAAACCCAAGATATCACTCGGCCGGTATTCTCTCCGATTCTGCATCCTGCGGAAGAATTCTAAGATCGCCCAAGGTGCTCCCCGTCTTTCCCTCACGAGAGTCGGTAACAGCAAAGAACTGTTCTCCCAAAATAAAACTGGATATTAATCCCATCGGTATGAATTCACAGTAACTAGGCAATTCCGAATACACACGATGCGGTACCTTCGAATCATTTGAGGTGACGTCTGACTTTTCAGACAACACAGATGAACTGATGTCTCCTGTTTCTCATTTTAAGTGCATTTTCAGTACGATTATTGGACGTCAAACATATTGGTATGTCATACGCCTTTATTTAACAC
Source organism: Dolomedes plantarius (assembly GCA_907164885.2). NCBI lineage: Eukaryota > Metazoa > Arthropoda > Arachnida > Araneae > Dolomedidae > Dolomedes > Dolomedes plantarius. Next base: position 125,897,979 of record OU015503.1, read on the forward strand.
TCACTCGCCAAACGGCCGGTTTTTAAATAAAAGTTGGATTTCTTTTTTTCACTCTGAATGCAGGCAATAGTCAGCATAACACGGGAAATAATAAACAAAATAAGTCCACGGGAAATAATCAACAAAGAAGCGCCACCCAGTGGTTGAACCGACGTACTGCTCGCCAAGAGAGGAGGGACATAGACGCGTTGCGCGGAATTAGCACAAATCCCTGCTTAAAATCCCCAAGTTTGTTAGTTCATAATTCACTGTCCTGCAGCATTCATGGTGTGAATTGCCTCCAGGACAGCTTCAGACATACCTTGGTCCATGCCACGTCGTGATCCGGTATTTCTGAGTGCTCGTGGGGGTCCTATGCGGTATTATTCAGCGTACCACTTTTTCTGGCTCTTCAGAGTGTATATATATATATATATGTGTGTGTGTGTGTGTGTGTGTGTGTGTATGTATATAAGTATGTATATATACACACACTCTTAGACCAAAGAAAAAAAAAGACGCACCAAGAAGGAATTATCCGAACGAGACGAAAATTGGTAGGTATGACGTACATGTACACAAAAAAAATGATTACAATTTGAGGAAAATTGGATGAATTACTCAAGAGAAAGAGCTTCACAAAAATAACGCGTTGGTCCACCTTTGGCCCTTATGCAAGTAGTTATACGGTTTGGCATTGACTGATAGAGGTGGCGGATGTCCTCCTGTGGGATATTGTAACAAATTTTGTCCAATTGGCGCGGTAGATCGTCGAAATCCCGAGCTGCTTGGAGGTCCCTGCCCATAATACCCCAAACGTGCCCAATGGGGAAGAGATCCGGCGACCTTGCTGGCCAAGGTAGCGTTGGGAAAGCACGAAGACAAGCAGTAGATAATCTCGCCGTGTGCGGGCGGGCATTATCTTGATGAAATGTAACCCAGGATGGCATGATATGAACGGCAACACAACGGAGCGTAGAATATCGTCGACGAACCGCTGTGCTGTAAGGGTGCCGCGGATGAGAACAAAGGGGTCCTGCTATGAAATGAAATGACGCCCCAGACCATCAGTCCTGGTTGTCGGCCCCTATGGCGGAAGACAGTCAGGTCTGTATCCCACCGCTGCCCTGGGCGTCTCCAGACACGTATTCGCTGGTCATCGGGGCTCCATTCGAAGTGGGACTTATCACTGACAATTCTACTCCAGTCAGTGACATTCCAGATCGAATGTGCCCGACACCATTGCAAACGGGCATGTCGGTGTATAGAGGTCAATGGTAGTCGGCGCAAGGTGCGCCGTGAGGTCAGCTCCCTTTCTCTGAGCCGCCTATGAATGGTACTTGCGGTCACTGAAACACCAGTGGCACGTACGATCGATGATACTGGTGAATCTGAGGCTGTTAGTTCCACTCTGACGATTGCTCGGTCCTCACGTTCTGTCGTTTCTTTAGGCCGACCGCTTCCTTCTCGACGCCGTGTTCGGCCACGGTTCAACCATTCCTGCCAACATCGTCTAATAGTGGCATCGCTTCTATCCAAATGTCCAGCAATTCGCCTATTAGACCAACCGGCTTATTTGACCCCAAATGCACGTCTTTTCTGAAATTCTGACATCTGCGCATATTGTTCGCGCACCTGTATAGTTACTGTCTACCTGAGTACACGGAATGAAATTCGCAATTAATTTACGACCAGGAATCAAAATTTCTCCTCTTTAATATCCTGCCAGTTGCGCAGTTAAGATGCGTTGCAGCGTCACATGTTCATTCATTGGCCGCCAAACTTTAATTTTTTTCATTTTCTGTCGAAACCTGTATGCATATCAATTTGTGCCCGATTTGCATCACCCCTTCTTGGTGCGTTTTTTTTTCTAAGAGTGATATATATATATATATATATATACTAATAAAAGGAAGTGTTTGTTTGTGTGTGTGGGGGGGGGGGTCTCCAGACGAATCTAAGGCACTTACAGTCATGAACTTCTGCACACAGGTAGTGCAGACGATGAGTACGTGCACTTCGAAGCCCGAATTTTAAATTTTATTACCGTTAATTTTTAATTAGTAAAAAACCAACAATTTTTGAAGGGTGAATCCAGAAATGGAAGATCCTCGCAGTCGTCTACCGAGGTTGAATCCAGAAATGTAAAAGCCTCACAACTCTCAAGCCAGCCATGTTGGGCTTACTGAACAGCGAGAAGCAAAAACGATAGAAAAATAAATACAATCAAAAAGTTTCAAGTCATATATTAAACCCAAATAATAATCGAAAATAATAATCTTTCAAGTCAGATTTTATACTAAAAAATTCATATTTTGGACATTTCGAAGTATTACCGTTGATTTTCCGAAGAATTACCGGTCTCGGATTGTAAACAAACGTTCTATGTTGCCATTTTCATTTTAAAAGTTCATTCCAAAGCACAATTTGACATTTTTCGTTTTCAGATTTTAGTGGTTTATTATAAATGTATATATATTTTTCATTTATACTGTTATTTATTCTAGGTTATTTAAGCTGTGTTTAGGTTTTTTTTTTATACTGTGTTTCCGTTTCTGTAATTTTGCACTTTTGATTTTAATCTCAGTTTTAAAGTAAACTTTTTCAGTAATTTATTTTGTTTTTGTATTTCTATTATTTTAAAACATACTTTTCATTTCCTTTTCTGTAATTTTGCACTTTTTATTTTAATCTCAGTTTTATTTTAGGATCTTTCTTTCGCATTTTCTTACTATGTAATTTAAACCGTGTTTAGTTTTTAAATTGATTTTGGTTAACAAACAAACATTCTTAAAATCCCGGGCAACGCCGGCTCACCGGAGGGGGGGGGGGGGGGGACAATTTTTCTTCTGGAAATTTTTTTCTGGCAAGCCGGAAATTAGCTTGCGACTGTTTGCAGGACATGGGATGCGTAATCACAAAATTTAAATACCTTTAATCGTTGCATTTTAGTGTTTCCATTCTCTGACAATGATTGATGAAGGGAGCGGGTCCCTAAACCGACCGGCTAGTAATCTATATATATAAATCAGTTCCGAAATTGACTGACTGACTGACATACAACGCACAGACCAAACCGCTGGTCCTAAAGGGCTGACATTTTGCATGGCGATTCTTCTTACAGTGTACGGGTGCAATAAGAGAGATTTTTGTAAAATTCTTCTTAGATTTTTAAAAATTAAATTTTTAAGCTGTTTTTACAACATTCTCTAAAGTTTGCATTTAAAATAATAATCCGAGGGTTATAAAATTTATATCACGAGAAAGAACCTAAAAATTCTTTTAAAATGAAATCTTTTTCGAATCTTTGCGTCCATTTTCTGATTTTTGGTGAATTTTTAAAGATTAATTTTTAGAATTTAATTTATTAAAGGCCGATCACGTGGTTTCTTTTTTTGTGATACTTTAAACTAACTTTGCGTCAAGTGTATAACAACTAAATAGACAAAAAAAATTATTTTTTTCCTTGCTAATGCGGCAGACGATTGGACATTATGAAAAAAAAATATTAAAATACAGTAAAAGAAATGCTCCTCAAACTGTACTATATTCTTTAGTATGTTCTATTAGATTTAATTTGAATATTTTCTTCTTCATTATTTCGTCTATAAAAATATCCGTTACAATTTATTTATAAATATATTTTTTTCGGTTTTTTTTACATCTATTGCATACATTGATCGTTGCATTTATTATAAATATATATTTGGCATTAATTGCATACATTGACCGTTGTGTTTCATTTGAATGTACCCCGTAGCGAAGTACGGATTTTCAGCTAATATATATATATATATATATATATATATATATATATATATATATATATATATATATATATATATATATATATATATATATATATACAGTAACCACCGCTTTTAGTGATCAGTGGTTATAAGAATCAACCGTTTATAAGAATCAATATCGCGAAAACAAAATCAAATGTATTATTTCCATGTTAAAATTTTCTCTTTCAAGAATCAATCCACCGGTTTTAAGAATCAGTTTACACTCTTCGATTTCCTTTCATTTTTCCAAAAAAGCCACTTAAAACCTCAAAAGGCACAAAGTTCTTTCTTTTTTTTTTAAAGGAAAATTGATAAGGTGGGATGGAATATAGTCGTAAAATTCATCCCTTTCTTTATTAGACATAACATAATAGTTTCTTTCGCTTTATCACAACATTGTCCTATTAGTTTGACTCAGGGATACCTTTACCCGTCCGGGTCCGATTTCACTTTTCTCCACTGACAAACAAAATTAGGGACTCATATTTTCCCACCTCCCACATCCCGGTTGCGGCTTCCTGGACCCTGAAACACATAAATCTTCGGCGAAGTGTCCACTATCACTTAGGCAAACGTGACATTTGTAGTATTCAGCACGTTATCAAACCGTGAAACGTAAGCTAGAAGGTGAATTTTCGTCTGAGACTATTAGTATTGAAAGAGGTATAAACAGCTTCCCGAAAACTTCATTACGTCAAACTACCATAGAAAACTTTTTCTTGCTCCCTTCCTGTAGTTGAAAGGTTAAGAATGTTAAGCAGGTATGTGGTAACAAATATTGGATTTTTTCCTTCTCTTACTATAATTATGGGTATCTACTTATAGGTCAAGAAATTAAGTTGTATTTTTAAAATTATAAAAAATAATTTTAATAAAAGATAATTAGCGTACATTGAAGAATATTTTATGGTAAATTATCACATATATGTATATGTATATATATATATATATATATAGGTGTGTGTGTGTGTGCCTGTCCAAAAACCTAAATTTCGGCTATAAGAATCAACCGCTTATAAGAATCAAAAACAGTAATAACAAACGCGATTCTTATAAGCGGAAATCACTGTATATATATGTATATATATATATATATATACAAAACACTATTCCACGATGTCGGCTCGGAAGCAAAAATAAGTCAGAAACTCGGAGTTAATTCATTAATATTCCTGCAAGTATCTGAACTGCTCCCCGCTTCCGTGTCCGACTGTTTTTCGATTTCCGTATTTTTGGTTCTCGTGCCTCCAATTTTGACAAATCAGAAATAAACGGACGTGAAAAATGGAATTCCTTCCGTTTCCTTGTTTTGAACAGCCTAACGGTTTTGAAATTCTAAAATTTCCCACGAAACAGCGCCTAAAACACCGAGCAATCTGTCAGATGCGGACGCGAGCGCTTTCCCCCCCACAAACAGCGGTTATAGAAGGAGACAAATTGCCATAAGAATGAAAGTGTCCGTTTCGCGGTATATTTCTTCATCCAACTACACCGTCACTTCTGTCTTAAATCCAACAATATGTCTGCTTTTGTGTACAAGACAATATGTCTTTTTTAATTATTTAATTATTTTGGATTTCAAATCAATGGTGCAAAACACCTCATCTTCATTTTTAAATAAGCATTCGTCGCAACTATTCTAAAATCTTCAATGGATCAATGGTCGTCAATGAAAATTCGCCACTTTGCCGAAAAGACAGTGTTCAAAACATTTGACGCTTAACGGATTCGCCAGCTGATTCCTATTCAAAACATTTCTTTTCTCGTTTTTACGGAACAATTCGAATGCAGATTCAAATGATTCTGTTTAGAGTTCCTTTCAACTTCGGGAAATTCACAATAAAATTGCCGTCGCTGTAGGTAAAATGGAATTCATATATGAATTTGTTTTTAATTCGTCGGGGAATTTTAACTATGGCGTCGCTTCTGTTTCGAAATGTCGGGAGACATCTTAATGGAAGACGAACATTTTTAATGTGGGAGGCAGAATGTTCTGCGTTTACTGTTGCAACGCGTTCCCTGACCTTCTTATGCCTTTAACACTAGCTTATTCACGAATCTCTAATCTGTTTATTCTTCGAATTGAGGTTTCATTTAACTTTTTTTTTCACGACGCCGGCAAAATAAAAGTGCCTATAAGGGAGAGCAGATATGAAAAGTATTTTGTTATATTCCGATGTCCACTTCAAACGTTAAGTGGCCATGAATCGCGCCGAAATTTTCCCAAACAATCCCGTGGCTCGAGAACCCGCCAAGTGCCGATGACGTCTCATTCTGATAGCAGCGTGTTCGACCTGGGTCCGCAACTACGCTTGAATTGTTTCGCAGAGCAAAGATCACATCCCGTTCACTCCTCTTTTATATCCTGTTTTAAATAATGGCTTGGGCGTATTTAAAAAAAAAAAACATACCCCGTATGCGTTACGAGTATACAGAAAGTAAAGTGAATTGAATGACACTGTATACCTTAGCTACAGAGTTGGAATCCAATGTTTTTCCTCTCATGTATTTGTATACATACACACAAGCACACACACATTTATATATACATGCATACCTACCTACATACTTACATACATACATACACACACACACACACACACACACACACACATATATATATATATATATATATATATATATATATATATATATATAGTGCAAGATTTCTAGAAATAGATGTGTGGAACTGTAAACGTCCGGTGGGGGTATTTCAAGTCATATATATATATGACGTTTCGTATTAGTCTCAATCGTGAATACTAAAAAAACTCAACTGATGGCGCGTCAGGTGTTCAACCTGACGCTGGAACCACCCGCGTTGAGTTCTCAGGCATGCTTCGTCCTCATTTTATCGACCCATTCAAGGGATGACCTTGCCCGGTCGCAGGGTCGAACCCCGGACCTGTGGCGTGGTAGCTTGACGTTTTTAACCACCGGGCGCCCTCAATCGTGATTACCGTACCTATTTTTGATTTCAATTTCGAAGATGTCCGCCGTTTAGTTTCTATGTTTGAAAGTTTTATCTGGACCGGGCAGATCCATTATAGCGCCCGAATAAAGTTTTCAAAAAAGGCGCCTTTGCAGATTTTTTGGCGTGACTCAAATTATGAATGTATCACCATTAGAAGTAGTCTATTTAATATGCCGTAAAACCTCGAGTCCGAGTACAAAAAAAACGTAGTTTTAAACATCGGATAAACGAACGTACAGCAGCTGTGAGACATTGCCGCAACACGGGTGCGTGCGCATCTGCACTCCGTGATTCAACCACCCGTTTACTAAGCAGCTATTCCTTTTAAACAAACGGAACGCACAGTTCGTATCGTCAAGCGAGGATGATGATAGCGATATATATTACGACGGCGAGAATAATTGTGACATGGACGCAACAACAATAGATGTGCTGTATTCTAGTGAAAACGATTAAGACTGATAATTTGATAGTATGGTTTGTTTTGAATTAAGAATTTAAGTTTCTTTCTACCGAATTTGACGTTTTCGTTTCTTTTTATTACAAATTCTATTTATGTTAATTTTATTTGTGCCATTTTTAAATATAATATTGAAAAGTTATGGGTGCGTATTATAGTCGAATTTTAATTTTTTACGAAAATTTCGGGCAAAATCAAGCATGCGTATTATGCTCGGGTGCGTAATACAGTTGAGATTTTACGGTAATAAGCCGACATTTTTGGGGGGAAATATTATGTAAAAAAGCAGTTTTATTTATTTAAAAAAGTTTTTTTTTTTTAAATTACAGATCTGAAAAAAAGGAGAAAAGGTAAATATATTTGAATATAATTTGTTATATAATAAAAATAATTACTAAATTCTTCTTCTTGTCATTACTGCAGCAGATTGGTTGATCGCATCTCTAAAACTTATTGTTTTAGAAACCATCTTTATTGTTGATTCATTCAGTTGCTCTTGCGTTGTTATTCGTAGATAATTCTTTAAAATTTTAAGTGACGGTGAGTATGCATGAATTCGACATTTTTGTCGGTAAACTACCTGTATTTCGGGGCAGTTTGAATCCATTACAATTATTACATCTATCGAATGAGAAATGTAAGCAGATGTAACAAGTTAATTAGGAAAGAAATCAACCGTCAAATATTAAAAATTATATTACGTATGAAAGATTACAGTACTCGCTGAATGACTATTCTGCGTTCAAACGGCAAGTAATGTTATAAATAATATTTGTAGACAAAGCAGTGACCAATAATTTGAACAATTAGTTAAACTTTCTTCGGTCAACATAAAAAGATTGAAAGAGTGACAAAGTACAAAAACACACGAGCAAAATATAACATTTGGGATTAACATTTAAATGGGAAAGAGTACCTTTTTGGCAAATCTCACCGAAGTAACAATGATCAGAAGTAATTAGATTGGAGTTGTTATTAGTATAATTATTATCAATATAATTAAGCCATAATTAGACCAATAGTTTATTAAGTATAATTAACTATGGCTTAATTATGTATAATTAAGCCATAGTTATAATTATTATCTTAATGGGGGCCGAGGTGAACAGATAAAATTATTTCTAGTGCAAATTTTATAACGTCGAGAAGAATGGTTTTCAAATATTCTTGAGTCACCAAAATACATTAAAAAATATTCAAATGGCTTAGTTATATTTAAGAAGTTAAGAGAATGACAGGCTTTTAAATTCTATGTTTGTATTTTGCTGTGTCACTGTCATTTCTGCTATCACTTTCAAATTTGCTCTTGAATTGGGTTGCCAGAAAATCTTGAAGGTATTTTATTCACTAATTAGTGATTCTTTCATAAGTAAGTTCAATCGCGATCTACGCGTTCAACCTATCCTTCCAGCAATTAAAAGTCTGGCTTTCAAATGTTACAATAGTTTCTCTGGTGTATTCTTCGCAGCATTCCTCCCTACGATCCAGGGATCGAAAAGGCCAAAAGCTTTATTACGCCGTCCAGATATCTTCTTCCCACCATCTAAGAAGCGTAAGAGACTATGATTAGCTGATCAAGCCTACTTTTTGCTCCTTCAGCTTCTCAATCCAAATTTTAATTTCCTTTCAACGTCATACTGCAAAGACCCGTGAAACTGGGCTCGACCCTTCTCCTTACTCCCCATCTATCAAGTTTCAATCCTTTAATTCCTTCTTTTACCTTAACATCATTGCTTTAACCCCATCAGCGGGCGCGCCAATTTTTGGAACACCAGCAGGCGCGCGTGGCACAACGTGCAACGTCTCTCTCGACCTTGATTAGTCCTTTTGTAATAAACTTTCTTTTTTTTCTTTTTAAATTGAAAATAATAATTCTGCTTTTTATGACAAGATATAAAATGTTGATAATATTGAGATCTATTTATAATTAAAGGCCAAAGAATGCAGATGCAGTCGCCTTATTTCAAAACTGTCCGTTTTATTGGATCTGAGGACAACTTGCGAATGCATTCCTATTATGTCCAAAAACCTGAAACACATCGAGATTGTCCATCTTCTTCATAGGCGGGATACCGTGTCAGAGCTGCACATTGGATCGAGTACATCGACTCCTACTTTTGTCGTATTTGTAATCCAGTATAATCGCTGGTTTACCACGATTAAATCACGACTACCAATGAATGGAAAGAATACAAGGGTCAGAAAATTAGACCTCCGCTAGAAAGGGTGTAGCTATCAATAGAAACTGCTTAGAACATTCAAACCTTACATGTAAAATCAAAACATGGAAACCGATTTTGATTCCCTGCCCTGCCTATAAATGGAGTCCAATGCCCAATCTCGTGACTGGAAGCGGTCATTTTAGCGAAAGTCATCGTCAAGGTATCTGCTCTTTAAGCGCACAGTTATCGGTTTACCCTCGCTCTACGGGCAAACGGAACGTTCTCCGCAGCTGGGACCGATCCAGGCGGCAGACGTGCGATTTTTCTAAATTCATGTTTGGCAACTCGTTTACTTCGGAAAATTACTATAAGTTTGTTAATTCATTATCCGTTCGGGGGTGAAGGCAACTCCGTAAACCCTACTACCTTGACCTCGAAGAAGTTAAGAATTCACGCATTGAAAATCCTCTCAATATACCTTATTTATCGAGGACAAGATAGCAAGTCCGTCAGAGGTGCTATAACATTTTGGAAATCGGGAGAGAATAAAATGTAGTAGTTTTAAATGTTATTTCCGAAGTAGAGAGAACATAATTTTATATCATTTCAAATATAAAATTTCCTTCAATCCCAAACTTCAGATTTAATCCATTAATATCAGATCCCTTTTGCGTTACTGAAAAAAATAAACAAGCTTGCAATCAATTAATCTAAATAAAAGGGGAAAATGCAGTTCTTGCTATGTTTTTATAATTCAAAGTAGCTGTCAAATTTTCCGAAATACAGATATGTTTATCACATAAAATTTCCGAACACAACAGTTTTTTAGATAGCAAATTACTAACTTCAGTAGAGGGATGGTAGTTTCCGACCTGTATTCGCTTGAATGGAAATAAGTCGAAATTTGTGAAAGCTGAACATAAGATATCGAATATTTTTATGACAGTCATGTCTTTATTATAAATACTTATTAATAAAAGCAAGTGTCCGTGCGTTTATATATGTGCGGCCTACAGACAAATCTATAAAACTTACAACTGTGAAATTTGGCACACGGGTAGTGAAGAGTCTGAACATCTATACCTCGAAGCCCGAATTTTAAATTTTATTACCGTTAATTTTTAATTAATAAAATACCAACAATTTTTGAAGGGTGAGTATCGAAATGGAATAGCCATCCTAGCCGTCTACCAAGAAATTCCGGTGCGACCTGCTCGAATTCAGCCATATTTGAAAAATGTCGAAATCGATGTATTTTTTTTCATGAAAGTACATAAAAGTTAGATATTTGGAAAGAGCTGTAAAAATTGATAATTTTTTCTGCTTACACTTAATCTGTTACTTCAATAGTTTTAGAGTTATTTGAATTCTAGTCTTGAGATCTTCCGATGTTATTTTGTAAACAAAGCATGATTCATTCACAATGTGATTTTCACTAAAAAATGAATCCCTGAAAAGAAATGTGTCATTGATAATTTTGTCTACTTACAGTTTAAAACTTTATTCACACTTTTTAACAATAATAAATACTTTATTGAAACTAAATAGATATATACAGATTTTTTGGGGATTTATGGAGATTTATAAAAATGTAAATTGAAGCGAACTTCAATGAGATTCGACTGTAAAGTGAAGTGATTCGATTCCGAGTTTTTCAGCGCGAAATTGGATAGCACATGGTAAGTTATCGATACTTATTCTTAAATTCTTTATTCAATGTACTTTAAAAAATACTTTTTAATAATAATAAATAGATTATTTGAAGAAATCATGTTTAAAATTTCTATTAATGCGTAATTCATGTAAACTTATGCATTATTTTGTACGCAAACGAATAACAACAATAATAATATTTACATTTTTGTTTAAATTTTTGAACAAAAATAAATAAATTTCATTTTGTGTTTAAAGTTTTGTTAAAGAAATAAAACATTCTTGAAATTTGAGATAGTTTTATAATTTGTGTTTTGAAAGAGAAAATTGTTTAACTTAAAATTTTGTTGAGTGCTTAAAAAAAAGAAAAAAAATTATTTTATTTAAATAATTATATATATATAAAATTAAGTACTATTTTATATTAGAATAATGTTTTATACTACTTTTTATATAATGTGTAATATGTATTGGTGTTTAAGTTGTATTAAATCTGAAAATATTTATCATCAGCAATAAGTTGACAATTTTGAAAATATCCGATATATATAAAAAATATCGGATATATATCAAAATATCGGATATTTTGGATATTTTCGAAAATATCATGATATTTACGAACCCTGATTTTAAACCATCTTAATATTTTTAAAAGAAGTAATAAGATTTCAATAAAATTTATTTTTTTTATAATAGAAATGTTTTTTTTTCGGTGTTTTTTAATTGCATAAAATATTTTACATTTCTTATTAAATGGTGTCATCATGTGTCTAATAAGAATCCAGTCCCGAGTTCAAATGTGTGTACTGGCTAATGGAGAGCATTTTCAGCAACATAAATAAATAAATTAATAAATAAATGACCCTGAATATAGGGAAATGCCTCAGTTTCTGTCTTCCACACTTAATGACATGACAATTTTCGAAATCGTGACCAGACAAATGTTCATTTTCTACATTAGGTAGAGGAGGATTGTATTAGGCACATGAGCTCATTTCCAGTGACCTTTCTTGACAAAATCTGTATATATATATATATATATATATATATAGAGAGAGAGAGAGAGGGGGGGGGGGAGGAATAAAAACAGGTATAGATATATATAGAAACAGTTGCCGTAAAAGTTTCATGACCTATGCCGAAAATGTCTAACATTTTCCCCGCTGAGTCTAATTGAAATGTCCGTACATCAAGGAGCTCATTTCTTGTGACCTTCTTGACAAAGTCTGCAACCCCATTCCCGCTCACCCTTATTGGTTATTTAATTATATAGGTACTGGAGAGATTTACTAATACAAAAACAGTTATATATACATATATATATATATATTTAAATATAACATTTTGCCATGATACAAACAGATATATTTTCCCACTTATAATTTTTCTATAGCATTCCAATAACTCCGATGAAATCCCACGTCAAGAACGCGTTGGAAAAAATTTTTAAAAATCAAAAATATTCATTTTGAGATTCGAGTATAAGGACGTGGGTAGATTACGAAAACCAGAGCTCTACATTCACGATTACAGTCTCTCTGCTACATACAAATGATAAAAAATGACGAGAAAAAAGAATGTACGATTGCTTACTGGCTTTCCATCGGCGACTGCGTTTTTCAGCATGTGCCTTTCGACAGAGATCGGTTTGTGCACGTCGCTCTGACAATATCCCTGTACTTGTTTTTAACTGCTCCTCGTTGGCCGTCACTCCGTTTATCGCATCCGTCCTCACCGACACTTGCAGCAAACCCGGCATCTCTCCGGTCGAAGTTGATTGGGAGTGAACAGCTGCAGGGCGAGCTTCGACTTCTCGAGAGCGCCTTTTATCTCTCATCAATGAACAGGGCTTGTTAAACCGGCATTCTGAGGCACAAAAATAGACAGCACTGGTGCAATGGATATACAGCGGCGTGAAAAAATTAAGGACCCATGATATTCAGTCAGTTGATGAAACGCAAAAGCTGGAGGAAGGGTGCGTAATTTTCCGGATAGTCACGTGGCAGGGCTGAACTTGATAAAAGTAACTTTTCCGATAAAAAGCTGGGGAATAGAAAATGAACGTGCTCGTCGTTGCAAGAAGATAAAGTGAAGTGTATAATTGTGATACAAATGTCTAGCGGGATACGACTTGGTAGAATAAATGGTACGCTTGAAGAAAGGCGCATGGAGAGTAGTGTAACCGAAGTGTTTGGTATCTCCCATAGCATTGTTTCACGTGTGTGGAAGACCTTGAAAGCGACAGGGACACCTGTTTGAGAGAACCGTGGTAGTCGCCCAATGAACACCAAGGGATGACCAATCTATCGTCCTGTGCTCCAAAAGAGACAGACGGCAGGCGATATTGCAAAGCAGCTGCAGATGGCCACGGGACGCGAAGGTAGCCAGACGTTTGCATGAAGGTGGCCTGTTCGCCCGACGGCCAGAGAGTTGAATCCCGCTGACGCCTGCACAACGGAGACACCCTCTAAAATGGTGTAAGAACCAGAAAGATAGGACTGCCCGGCAATGGGGCACGATACTCTTCACTGATTATAAGAAACCAGAGTCGCTTCAGTCTAGCTGGCGATTCTGGACGTCGGCTAATCTGGAGATAGGTGCGAGCACGGTATCACCCACGAAACATTTCCGAAAGAGATCGGTACGGAGGTGGTGGTGTCATGGTCTAGGGAGGCATCGTGCTAATGGGTCGTTCTCACCTCCACTTTTTCGAATGGAGTTCACTTATAGGAAACCTCTACTAGAGTCAGGTGACATTTCTCACGTACGTCTTCCTTTTTACGGACGACAATGCTAGACCTCATTGTACTTGTGCTGGTGATGAACTGTTTGAAAATGAGGATATTGCTCATAGGGATTGGTCTGCGAAGTCAACAGACCTGAATCCCATAATATAACATATGTGGGACGCTCTGGTGAGTGGATTGCATACCTCCACTTAAGAATGCCCTTGAGAGAGGAGGGGACAATGTTGCCCCAAATACCAACACGTTTTAATCGTGGTTAGACGTTGCCATTGCGGTTAAGGGACATCCTGTTCCTTGCTGAACACAACCTCTTTGCTTTGTTCCATCTTTGAGACATACACGGCGATATGTTAAGTTCTCTAACTGTTCCTCATTAAATTCTCCGAATCAACGTGTGTATTCCTCTTGCACGTGTATCATTTCATTCCCCGATGCGGTACATATCTTGGTCTCTGTGGTGTGAATTTCACTCGCCCAGGTTGCTTGCTCCATTGCGAAGAAACTGCGAAAAAACCAAACGGTCCTAGGTTTTGCAAGAAAGAGCATTTTTTAGTTCAAGTGGGATATAAAATCACGAAAGCAAATATCGTGTTGGTATACATTTTAAAACACGGGGGATTTTGTATCAATTTTTAGAACAATTGTGTGCTTACGTCAGAGGCCCTTCACTCTATTTTACTCAATATATTTTCCTTTATACTACACTGCTGGCCATTCAAATGGCAACACTATGAAGGAGGGATGATACAAACGTCACATTCACATCAAAGGAAGAAGATGCTGGGCCATGCAAATGATTAGCATCGAGGAGGGAGAAACGGCATCTCAAACTCTGAATAAAAGGAAAGTGACGCAGCGGTTTTCTCATTCGGAAATCGCATTTGAATGTTGGTTGTTTGTGAGAAGATCGTGTTGTGCCTCGTAAAAGAAGGAGAAAGGGCTAACAACACGCGTCGGAATTCGATGGCGGCAGGATCGTGGCCTGTCGAGAGTGCGGGTTATCGTTCCTCGATATTGTTACGGCACTGATTTTAACAGTTCTCTTTCCTTAGATGACCATTTACAAAGTTTCATTCAACCAGCTTGTAACATTTGTATCGACTGGTTTTGTAACTCCTTTGCACTATTCAAATCATTGCTACCTGTGTTTTAGTCATCCATGAAAAAAATCAGAAAGCGTCGCAGCTGAAGCAAGAGTCAATTTATCTCTCTCTTGTACTGCAAGGTGTCTCAAGGCTCTTACTGCCAGAATTGGAGCTGAGGCTGTGCCATACGTCACACTATTAAGTGTATATTCTTGAAAATACTCTTCAGGAGAATTACGCCAAACTATTCTTTGTAAATCGGAATCATTATTCGTAACTCAAATTTGTCTATACATTTTAGAAATACCAGCTGTCAGAGCATACTTACGTAATCTAAATCTTGATGTTATGTCAAAAATATCCTCCTGCAACTTTGGGCCTACCATCAGTGTTCGATTTAGAGAAATGCCTGTTGATGTCTTAGTCGAGGCATCAAACACTACCCTCAATGCAGTTGTCGAACTACCCTTCAAAACAATGTGACGCGGAAGGTAATTTGTTTTACCTCACACTTCATTTCTCTCGTAATGTGGAACAAGCTCCATGTGACCTAATTTTGAATAAGCGTCCATGAGTTCTTTATACATGGTTTTACAATTGGGCAAGCGTTCAAATTGTTTTTCTGTACTTAGGAAACTGGTCTTAATTACGTTAGAAGTTTGATTGAAAGGATCAATCGTAGGCAGTGGACTGTTAATTTAATTTTATTTTTAGAATCAGTGAGCACATGTTTCTACGGCTCGTGCCTCTCATATTACAGATAGTTGCCACTAGGGGCGATACAATTAAAGAGATATTTCTTTCCATACTCCCCCCGTTGAAATGGAAATTTCAACAGGAAAGAATCAAGTTACATTAGAATAATCACAACATTTGAAACGCAACATTTAGGTAACACAGTGATGTACAATGAGTATTTTCTGCAATTAGAGAACTTAATACAAAATTTTGAATCATAATATCAATAATACACAATTCTTAGTACACAATACATAAGCTAATACATAACCTTTTATGACTTGTCATTTTACTCAATTGTATTTGAAGTAGGCAAAATGCAAATTTTAGAAATAGCTCGAGTAAATACACCTTTTATAGTTTGCACCTTGACTACTCTGACCTTCGTATCAGGACCTGGTATTGCTTCTATTATCTGACCCATATGCCACTTACACGGTGGTAAGTTTTTCTCCTTTAATAAGACCAAAGTTCCTTTATTTACATTACTTTTCTCAAATTACCATTTGTTTCGATTTTGTAAGTGGTTTAGGTAATCTCTACTCCAATTTTTCCAAATTAATTGCACTGATCTAGTGATACGTTGCCATTTCGACAACTTATTTTCAGCTATATCAGTAATGTTTGGCTCTGGAATGGCTTCGATCGGTCTGCCGATGAGAAAATGTCCAGGGGTTAGGACTTCATAGTTATTTATCTCTGAGGATAATGGGACTAAGGGTCGAGAATTTAATATGCCCTCGATTTGAATTATAAGAGTTAAAAATTCTTCAATTGTGAGCCTTGAATTTCCCACAGTTTTTTTAAAATGAGTTTTAAAGGACTTAACACCATTTTCCCATAGACCGCCGAAGTTCGGAGATCTAGGAGGTATAAAGTTCCAACTTACACCCTCAGAAGCCAAATAATTTCCTACCTTTTCATCAGGACTGCATACCATTTTTTGAAGTCTGTTCAACTCTGTTTGGGTTCCTCGGAAGTTAGTTGCGTTATCTGAAAATCTAGAAGAACTTTTGCCTCTTCTGGCAAAAAACCTTTTGAATGCCGCGATGAATGCTTCTGTTGTTAAGTCTGAGACACTTTCAAGATGAATGGCCTTTGTGGCTAAACATATGAATATTGACACGTATATTTTGGAATAATTTCCTTTGCGCTGTCCCTTATATTTTACTTCAAAGGGGCCCGTAAAGTCAACACCAGTATTAGTGAAAGGTGGGCTTGGTTGTATCCTAACTGATGGTAAATTACCCATTAATTGTTCACTAACACTTGGATTGTGTTTAAAACATTGCATACAATTGCGTACAACCTTCTTTGCTAAAGACTTACCTTGAATAGGCCAAAATGACATTCTAATAAAATTAATCAAAGTTTGGGGTCCTACATAAAAAAATATTTTATGGAAATATGTAAATATCAACTCAGTTAATTTATGATTTTTTGGAATAATCATTGGATGTTTTTTATCGTAGGATAAATCGTAATTTTGAAGTCTACCTCCGACACGAATAACTCCATTATTATCGAGTATCGGGCACAAATTTTTTAACTTACTCTTTCGAGGAATTGGCTTGTTACTTTTTAATGCCTTTAAGTCCTCTGAAAAATCCTCACTCTGGACCATTTTAACTAGTTTAGAAATGGCGTATTTTAACTCAGTGTTTGTTAGCGTACCTTTTCTCTTAGATTTCGGATTTTTGCAATTGAAGATAAATCTGTAAATATAAGCTATAATATGAACAATCGTCATATAATTATTACTAATGTTTAAAATGCTGTAACAGAAAGGTTTGTCATTAGAGGAAATTAATGATATTTTAGAGTCAATAACAGGAGAGTCAATGTTTTTTCTAAGTTCGTTGGCATACTCTTCTTGTTGCACAATTAGGTCCACATCATTTGCAGGGTTCACTTCTTGGCTCAGGAGAGAGGGACCGTTCCACCATAATGCACTTTAGGTAAGAGACTGTGCACTGATTCCTCTTGTCACCAAGTCAGAAGGATTGTCTATACCTGGACAGTGCATCCAGGCTGATGGATCTGTCAAAGTCTGGATTTCGGACACACGATTGCTTACGAAGGATTTCCACCGTTTGCTGGAACCTTTTATCCAATACAATGTAATCTTTGAATCAGTGTAGAAGAACATTTTAGTTTCTTTCTTTAAATTAACAATTCTTTTCACTTCGTTGGCTAAACGCGCAGCAAGTAGTGCGCCGAGAAGCTCCATCCTCGGAAGCGTAATTTTTTTCAAGATTGCGACTCGACTCTTGGATGTGACTAGTTTCACATCAATGTAGTCTTTATTTATGACGTGTAAGTAAATGGCTGTTCCATAGGTCTTTTTACTGGCATCACTGTAGCAATGTAATTCTATTTCAGAATCAGGATCATTCAAACACAGTCTTGGGACTTTCAGCTCAGCAAGTTGAGAAAGTTCAGGACACCATTGATCCCACTGATTTTTAACATCAGAAGGAAGTTCTTCATCCCATGCTACTTTTCTAACCCATAGCTCTTGAAAAAGGCACTTGATACGGATGGTGAATGGTTGTATTAGGCCTAGAGGATCAAAATTTTCCCAGCCGCTTGTAATAGGAAACGTTTCGTGTTCTTTTGGGCTTGTACGAAGTCCATTTAGCCCCGTACGTCTACAGTGAAAGTATCTTCATCAATATTCCAACTTAGTCCTAACACTTTGAAGCTTGATTTTGAATTATCCGAGTTTTCAATCGGATGTGTACTAAAATCTTTCTCCTTCCATTTTTTCATCAAAACTCGATCATTTGTCGACCACTTTCTCAGCTGCATTCCAGCACTCGATATGATCTTCGCTTCGTAAGATACCTGAAAAGCTTCGTCAACAGTATCTCTTCCAGCGATTAGGTTATCGACATAAAAACATGAGTCTAGTATTCTCGCAGTGATCGGGAATTCATTTTGGAAATTTTCGACACGTTTCTTTATGGTTGCTGACAGTAGAAAGGGGCTTGCATTTACACCAAATAGTACACGTCGAAATCTGTATATTTCCACTCAAATTTTTTCTTCATTAAAGTGATTTTCATTTATCCAAAGAAATCGAACTGCATCTCGATGTTTCTCGGTTAAAGATATCTGAAGAAATGCCTTTTCCACATCTGACGTAAAGGCAACTTTATGTAATCTGAAATTTATCAGTAACTCTAGGAGATTAGGATTTAAATTAGGACCTGTGTATAAACAATCGTTCAATGATAAATGACCGTACTCGTGTGCACTGGCATCAAACACAGTTCTGAGCTTCGTCGTCAGACGATCGTGTTTGCATACCGCCTGATGCGGCATGTAATATAATGCTTGGTTTGCGGGTTCTGTTGAGTTTTCAACCCGTTCAATTATTCCATTTTTTAAGTAATCACTAATAATGTCCTTGTATTGTAAATACATCTGTCGATTTTGACTAAGTCTACGTATCAAACTTTGTAGTCGCTTCTTAGCTACAGAGAAATTATCTTTTAACTCTTTAAAGTCTTTTTTCCACGGTAGATGTACTTCATACCGTCCATTTTTGAAAACGGTACTTTTATTATGAATCTCTAAAGCTTTGTCAGTTTCGTCATGATTAGATTCGTCTCTAATGCCTATAGTTTCAAGATCCCAGAACTTCTTCAGACTGATTTCTGGCATTTCCTCTGAGGCATGATAGCAGTGAAGGGTATTAACAGGCTCGGTTTCTTTAGTTAACCCTATTGTTCCCGTTGTAAGCCAACCAAACACAGATTCTTGAAGAATAATATTCTCATTATTTAATTTTATCTTATTAGCTCCCATAAGTTCATAGAAGAACTCTGAGCCTATTAACAAGTCAATTTTATTTGGAGATGAAAAATGTGGGTCAGCATATTTTATGTTACATGGGAATTTAATTTTTGATTTCTCAAGAGGTTTAGAAGGCGTCAAGTTCGTAATCTTATTCACTACAAGAAATTCTATATTCCTTTTAAAATATCCGCTAGCGTTAGAAATTACAGTAGAGATCTTATTTTTTACTGTTAAGGATGAACCATTCAAACCCAAGATAGGTGCATTAACTTTTTTCTTTTTCAAACCCAATAAATCCGCGCACTCAGTTGTTATGAAACAAGATTGGCTGGCAGAATCAAGTAACGCACGTAGTGGTTTAGATATTCCCCTTGAATCTCGAACGTAAACTATGGCTGTTTGTAAAAGCACAAATAGCCCAGTCAAAATAGGTTCTATGGCTAAAAAAAATATGAAAGTTTTGAAAATTGGTAGAGATGTTTGTTTAGACATGCTAATGAACATACTAAAAGTCCCCACCGATCAGACTTGAGCTTTCGCCGCCATCTTGGAAATTGTGTACACTTTTTTTGATTTTTTGGAAATAACTTTAAAAATATTGATTTTATAAAAAATAATTAAATACAAAAATTAAAGAACATTAAATTATGAACAAAAATCATTCATAACATTTTTTTATATGTCTAACAGGAACAAAGATAATTGACTTTGAAAAGAGCGCACTATCACACCTGGGACGCGCAAGCGCGGTTCCCCATTGCGGTGGGGGGAAATACCCGCGCATGTGCATACCATAATTAGCCAAATTAGTTTTACACTAAATGGGAAGGTTTTTTTGTATTTTTTCAAATAACTAGGGAAATATTAACTTTACGTAAAAAAAAAATTTATTTCAAAAATTAAAAAACATTAAATTATGTACAAAAACGATTTTATACATTTTTGTAGTAAACCTAACAGGAACGAAGGTATTGACTATAAAATGCGAGTTGATAATGGATGTAGCCGCGTCAAAGTCTCGTTGCAGGCGCTCTTCTTTTAATTTCTAACCTCTCCCACATTTCGGCATTCTTTAAACACAAGAAAATAGACTTTAATGTCTTAGGCTATGTAGATAATTAATCATTATTAATTTTATACATGAATGTAGTAAACTTGGGGGTATTCACTATCAGATTTCCATTTCGAATAATTATTCAATCTTACCTACTTCAGGATTTACGTGCTTTTTTCGGTACGGGATTCTCCCCTTCGTCAGGCATGTATAGATCGTCTATGGATCCGCTAGTATCGGCCCATTCATCAACTTCTTTCATTCGATCGTCATCATCAACAGGGCTGATGCCATTCCGACATACCCCATTGCAATTATTGCAGGCCGTTGTGCAGTTGATGCCTGCTTTCCGACATCTTACTCCACAGTCAGTCTTACAGTTGCAAATCACCATGTTTAAAACTGAATCGGGAGCTACTGCATCCACAGTTGTGATGGGCACAAGAATTTTCTCTTGACGCCTCCAGCCCCACAAGCAGTTGGGCCTTTCTTTTTCAGGTGCTCCAAGGTCTTCCTCATTTTAATTTCGATGGCTCGTATTTGAGTGTGTGCGTTTAAGGTTTCTTGCGATGGTGGTTCAGTAGCAAAATCTCGAAACAACTCACGGAGATTTTTACATTCCAAATCCGATATGTCCATGCCGTCAAAAATTACTTTTGCTAAGGCTGCTTGGATCAATAAATGAGCTCGGACGGCCCTAGCGTATGCATGGCCAGGCAACATTTTTTCTACTGGCGTAAGTGCATAAATCAAAGTGAGTATTTCTTTTAACCCACTTCCAGCCATTATGTACCCAATGCAGCCTAAGAATGACATTAAAAGATGGAATCCACCAAGCCTCACAATACAACTTGATAATAATGGATTGGATGTTGCTGCGACTATCTCTCGAGCTTTAATATACAGTGGTTGGTCAAACGTGAGTATGCAAGACTTTTGGTGCATTTTAACACACTGCTGGGCAGCATATTTCAGCACAGTGAAAATGGTGTCATACTTGCTTGGTTGTGAATTAACATAAGGAAGGGTTATTACTTTGGTCTTTTCACAAGGCTGGTTTCGGGTTATACAATGGAAAAATCCTTTCCATTCAGGTATCTGTGGAAGACCTAACCACTTAGCACACATCCAGGAGATATCAGATGGCTTAGGCAGTGGTAAATCTCCGCTAAAGGATGTAAGACATTCAAATCTTCGATAGTAATTGTTTTTAACCCAGGCCCTCGAAAATTTTCAAACGTTTCCAGAGGAATGATTCCCATTTTGCCTACGGTCGATGCGGATGTAAGTTCGGTTAATTTTTTTATCTTCGTCCCGGGTTCCACTGCTGACGCTGGAGTAAAACAAGTAATCCCCTCCCCCCATGCTATGAAACGTATTCAGGCCATCGATTGTCGACACATTGAAATTTGCATTGTCAAATACGAATTGGCAGAGTAATCCCTCACGCATTTGAGGTTGCGGATGATTTATGGCTGACATCTCAAGTGTTTGGGCTTCATAGAAGAAGAACAAAATCCCATATTAGAGAGCATTGTTATTAAATTCTTGGAACAGAACTTTTTGTACAAAAATAAAGCAAGACCATTGAGCAGAGGAAACATAAATGATCGTGACCTTAGCGCTGATATAATGACGTGAGCTATTGAAGTAACTTTTTTTTCCGCCTTAGCAGTCTTTTTTTTAACAATCAAGTGCTCCAAAAAAGATTTTAGGCTTTCTGGAATGCCCTTGTTCACATCTCTGAAAAAGTTATCACTTGGAGGATAGCAATGAGTGTCATAAACTGGTGTCTGGATATCTTCTTTTATTATGGCTACAGCAGTTTGTACTATTCGTAGACGCTCCTCACGATCATTTCGTATCCTTTTGTCGTACCAAGAGTCTGATAAGATTTTCATTCCAGTATTACGTAAACATAAGACAGTAACTTTTTTGGAGTTTGAAGCAAAAATAATGCCATCCCCGTATTTTTGTTTCAACTTATTTCTCAAAGTGATGTCATCTGGAACTAGCCCTGTAATTTGAGATTTGAGTTCGGGTAGTGAGAATTGACAGTCGTCATTATTATCAAGGAAGAAGGATATTTCGTCTACAGCTGCTGAGACGTAATCCGACTCAGGCCGCCCTCTCTTTCTGATTGGTGCAGTGTGTAGAAAAAAATGAAGCCATCTTGGTGATAAATCGCATCAGCTGCAACTAAATCAGCAACGTTTATTATACCACACTGAAATTCCTCTCCCCACTGGTCATGCCTATTCTCTGCAGCTACAAGAACTTTGTTTTTCACTTCGAGACTCCTAACTTCGTATATAGTTCTTCGCCTGTCAGTTGGTTTTTTCTTTTGTCTTGCTTTGAATTCTTCGTCTATCACTGCCGTACAAAAGAAACATTTTGTTCGAAAATCGAACTGAGGTGAAAAAGATCGTAAACTTACCGCGCGCTCTTCACTTTGGGATGTTGACGCGATTTCTGCATTTCTTTTTAAATCAACTTTTATACTTCCTGGTCTGGTGAAATTTCTCCGACACAACGAATGAACCGAAACAGATTTTAAATGTTCCAACTGTTCATGCTTATTGTCTTTTCTTTGGACAGTAGCTCTCTTTAAAGCGTCGATCCCCTTTTCTCCTACATTCACGAAATCATCATTTGACATTAATTTTTTACATATAAAACATAGTTCCGTATCAGCCATTGTTCACAGACGCACACGGAACCGTGACTAACTATTAACTGGCTAGGAAAATACTAGGCTAAGACCGATTTGGCGTATAAGGTATGCACATGCGCGTGTCTTCCAGCCATCGCGATGGGCACCCACGCATGCGCGTCCCTGGTGTGATAGTGCGTTCTTTCCAAAGTCAATTCTCTTTGTTCGTGTTAGACTTATAAAAAAATAAATTATATGTTTTTTGTGCATTGTTTTTTGTGGAAGCTACCTCCATTATCAACGTGCATTTTATAGTCAATATCTTCGTTCCTGTTAGGTTTACGACAAAAATGTATAAAATCGTTTTTGTACATAATTTAATGTTTTTTAATTTTTGAGATAAACTTTTTTTACGTAAAGTTAATATTTCCCTAGTTATTTGAAAAAATACAAAAAACCTTCCCATTTAGTGTAAAACTAATTTGGCTAGTTATGGTATGCACATGCGCGGGTATTTCCCCCCACCGCGATGGGGAACCGCGCTCGCACGTCCCAGGTGTGATAGTGCGCTCTTTTCAAAGTCAATTATCTTTGTTCCTGTTAGACATATAAAAAAATGTTATGAATGATTTTTGTTCATAGTTTAATGCTCTTTAATTTTTGTATTTAATTATTTTTTATAAAATCAATATTTTTAAGGATATTTCCAAAAAACCAAAAAAGTGTACACATTTTCCAAAATGGCGGCGAAAGCTCAAGTCTGATCGGTGGGGACTTTTAGTATGTTCATTAGCCTGCCTTAATAAACATCTCCACCAAATTTCAAAACTTTCATATTTTTTTTTAGCCATTCGTCAAAATTGGGTCTATTTTGACTGGGGTAAAATTTATTGCTATCGATTAGAGATGAGAAACAGTTTGATTCCGCAGCGCCTGCAACTTCATTTAGAGGGTGCTTGTTTGACCTTGAGTAAGTTCCGTGCATGGATAGTTGTTTATGCTAGTAGAATTGTTCATGCCATTTGGCGCCTCTACGAAAGTGGCTTTCGACATTTAATCATGTCGGTGAATTAGAGAATGATGGCGCTTGTTACAGATTTTACAGTGTTTAAGACTTTTACATTGATTAAATTTATGGGGTTCCAAACAGTTATAACATAGCTGTCTTTTTCTAATTTCATTAATTCGTTCCTTAACTGTCAAATCATGAAATATTTTACATTTGTAGATTACGTGGTTTGTTTTTCCACACATATAGCACGAAATTTTCTGATCCCTTTACACACAAGTAGTAGAAAGGATTGTTAAATTAGTTACCGGGTCATCCTTGTCCGTTCGTGGTACTTCTGCAAGAGATGCATTGATAAAAACAAAAATACATTCTCAAAAGATAATGCCAAAATTTGAAACAATAAAACAATTCAATGTGTCAGTGAAATAAGTAATGGAAACCATGTGTGATTACTATGGACTTTTGAAAAGCATGAATATTTTTTTCAAAGTCACGTTTTGCCTTTATAGACATTACATTAATATTTTTCTAAATAAGTGTGATTTGCTTATTTTAACTAAGCTCGGTCAATTAAAAATTGTTTTTCTTTCATTCCAATGTGTATTATAAGAATATGCTACTGTAAAATTAATATGATGAAAATCGCGAAATTCCACAAAATCAGTTGTTCTGTTATGGCATCAAAAAATTAGAAATACTTAGAATATGCGAGTTTTCTGTCAAAATATCATATTTTGAATATTTTGTTTACAGGAAATATACATTATTTTAATATCCTATAAAAGAAATTAACAAAAAATACAAATATAAACACTTTTTCATAAAAATATCCATTTTGAAGCCCTTTGCGGCACTTGAAAATATTTTAGTAGAGCAAAAGGATTTTATATTCTTAATTTTAATTTTGTACGACAACTTTTGAAAACTAGAGCATATTGAAATTCCGAAAAAAAAAATTTCGTTCCACCGTGATGTCCGAGTGTCTTTTAAGTGCCTCGTCCGTAAGTGCCTTTATGTGTACTATTTTTATGAAGTAAAATGTATTATATAATCAGTTTAGCAGGTCTCCTGACTAAAAAGAATGTTTAAATTTCATATTTTGCTACTTTTTTGTACTACAAGTGTATTCAATTTCAAAATAATTGCGAAATTTGTCAAAAATTTAATAAAAACCAAAAGTTTGCCCTTCTTGCGCTAACTGAAAACATGCACCAATTACGCTAATATTTAATTTCCGTCTTTATTTTGTTAAAAGGCAACTTTTGAAAACTAGAGCATATTGAAATTCAAAAAAAAAAGTTTTTTTCGTTCCACCCTAATGTACAACATGTAAAGTTTTGTTATTTTGCTGCTGTAATTTTAATGGCAGCAGTGTAATCACAAAATCAACACATAATTTCTCTCTTATTAAATTTAAATTTGGTAGACAGTTATCGAATTTCGTTCTTTTCAAATGTTAATTGCGATGCAATATCATCAGGCCATAATTTCATATCAAGTATTTTTGCCACTCGTACTAATTCAGCATTTTCACTATCAAGCAATCTATTTTCCTATGAATTTTTCAACGGTTCATAAAATTCTTCTGGATTGATGGGAGAGTCATTTTTAAAACCTCTTTCATGAAGTTCAACTCCATGAAACACTTCAAATTTTGACCGCTCTCACAGCATATCTGTAGTGTGATCCAGGAGTCTTTTGTCTTTCTTCAAAAACATATACTACAGTTTTTATTTTTTCATTCGCCTTATACAAGATCAAGATCTTGTAAATCCAAGATTAATTCACTCAATTCTTGAAGCGCATCACATATTAGTTCTAAATGTAAGATAAATGATGTTGTTGCAATTTCTTTTCTAATCCTTCATATGTACATTATTGAGCATCTCTCGTGAAATCAGTGTTCGCATATTGAAAATGTTTCACCAAAGCCTCATAGTCATTCCAAACTGCAGAAACTTGATGCAATCCATCGCGTGCTTAAAATTCGACTAGTTCCAGTTCAATCCAGCTAACTCGCACACTCTTTTAGTTATTTAGCATTTTTCCCAGATACTTTCTACAAGACAAACTTATAAATGATTTGAATCTACCGGAAACAGCATCATAAACTGATAGTTCTGATTTCAAGTACCGGAAACAGGTTTAACAGTATCATTAACTGATAGTTCGAGTCTGTGCCAAACTATCAAAGATGAAAATCGACCATTCCTCCCTCGGTGACTCCTCCTTACCCATAAGAACTGTCACATGTAATACTTACTAAATTATCCTATAAGAAATTTTATGGCATTCCTTGTGTCTCAAGACATTCCAAAAGGCAATTATAAACACCCTTTACTGTTACACTTTCACGTTCAACTAATCTAGATACAAGTTTACTGCAATTTACCAAGATTTGATTTCTCAACAAAAAATCACTTGAGGGATAGAAAGTATAGCGAGGGTCAACGGGATCTCAGCCCCATCGCCTGGTCGATGGCCAGGATTGTCGCCAATCATCCCTTACTCTTCGCCAAATATCAACACATGCACCAAGGAAAAGCTGTCAGCGATGGAACATGCGACTCTGTCGAGGATTGATCTTTAATACAACAACACGGAGAGAATGGAAGTATAAATGGTGCAAAATACAGAATGAGGGGTATTTCCCAAGATGCTCATTAGACCAAACATGGAAAATTAAATCACTGGATACCTAACAAGTATCACAATACATGATTGTTTCCCGCCTAGATTTTTCCCGTGTCCAGTTTCTGCGGAAAGTTTCAAAATTGTCTCGTCTTCTTTCTTTATGCTTTCACCGCCCCCAAATTGTCACCCGAGGCTACTACCGCTCCCCTGGATCGTTCCGGTCCTAAATGATGAGCCAAATTGATTTTGTATTCCCCGAGCCAAAAATTAAATCTTCAACGGAAGATGATAATGCAGCCTGACCTCTTAAGTCGTGGTCGGAGGAGCTTGAAGCCGAAGTAAAATATCTTGCCTTGCCTTCAGTTCCATGACCTTAATATCATCGAGAGAATAAAGTCAGTCTTCGATGTCCATGAAGAATGGACCCAATATTCATCACTTGTATAAATCTCTTCCTAAGCGAATTCAGGCGGTACTAGATACCAAAGATGGTCCTATGCCATATTAAGAACTGATTTCCTGTTATTCCTTAGTGTTTCCATTACTTTGATAATCACGTGTGTGTGTGTGTGTGCGTGTGTATATATATATATAATTTTTAAAGGTTTTTTTTTTTTGTTTTATCCCTTCATTCTTAACCCAAATCGATACATGAGGTACCATTTTAAAGATTAAGATCTCCGCTTCGTGCGAATTACTAATGTAGAATGACACATCTCATTGTTTGCTTAAAAATCGAAGTATAAGCATTATAAACAATTTTTCTTCCCCTAGATGGCGCGCGCGCTTTTTTTTTATTTTACCGTTATCAATCGCTCTGAACTTTTAAATTTAAAACTTGTTTGGTTTTATTATCATTCTGCGATTTCTTTATTGGCAACATCCGCGTCGGTGTACATTATTCTTTTTGTATGGAAAAACCATATATATTATTCGTAGAAGGTGATTTTTTGCGACGATCCCTTTCTCCTTAACCAAAATCGATAAATGAGGTGCCATTTTAAAGATTAAGTTCTCCGCTTCTGACGAATTGTTCATTCAGAATGACACATTGTATTGTTTGTTTCAAAATCGAAGTGAAAAATTGACTTTGGGCTCCAAATTCTTTCCCCGGAGGCGTCGAAACGGCACGGTCAAACAGTGTGCACAAAGAGGTTTTGTAATGTAAATATCACATTTTCCACGAGTTTGTGTCATATTTAACTTTTAATATTGTCTACAAAGGTGTTTTGGCGTGTCCATATCACATGTTCCCCTGTTTTGTCTTATGCTTCACCTCCAATAGTGTGGTCAAAGGCGTTTTGTATTATCCTTACGCACCATTGTTATTTGACAAATAAACAATTCGCTACAAATGAACCGGTTCTTCTTTCATGCTACTACAAACCACCCACCAAGCTATAAAATTTATCGCAATTTAATCGAATGCGAAAGGGTCGCACGGGCCATTTAGTATGTATGTATGTATGTATATATATATATATATATATATACAGGGTGTCCATAATTAAAGTCCCACTTTCAAAAGGCTGCAAAAAAAAGAACCACTCGTCAGAATGAGTTCAAATTTGAAATGAATACACTGGAAGAAGGGGGAAATGATTTGGCATAATAAAAAAATCCAAATTGTTACAGCGCCATCTATTGATGCATTTTAGAACTTTTTTTAAATTATGCCAAATCGTTTCCCCCTTCTTCCAGTATATTCAGTTCAAATTTGAAGTCATTCTGACCAGTGGTTCTTTTCTTGCAGCCTTTTGAAAGTGGTACTTTAATTATGGACACCCTGTATATATATATATATATATATATATATTATATACAGTACAAATCGTTTATAAGAACATTCAGGCGACTTTAAAGACTGGTTCTTATAATCGATAGTTTTTATATCCGATAGATAACTTAAAACTGCTGGAAATACCAAATTCACTGTCACATAATTTCTATTGACACCTGAAACATGACGTTAAAAAAAAATGGTTAAAAGGTTCAACTTCAATCAAGGAAAAACACACTGCTCATTTTCATATAAGTATGTATTTTTGAACTTCAAATACATAGTTCTAAAAACGTTACAAAGAAAAATGAATAAAATTATATAGCTATTATGAATGTACATAGCACATAATGCAATATTTTGTTTTTACATATTTATTCATTTTCTGAAAAATAGTCAGTAATATTTGTTTGTTTAGTTATTATTATTATTATTTTTTTTTTTTTTTTGTAAATAAAAATAATTTTCGGATATCGCAACAAGTTCTTCGACAGCTTATTTTTTATTGCATCCTTCACAAAATCGTCATTGCAAGCTAAAAATTTATTTAAAGTATTGATTGCTGAAAACATTTCTTTTACACGCGGACAAGGAAACTCGTTCAAAAGATCTTTTGAACTGGCACTGTCGTCAATATCATCATCTCTGCATTTACGCCTGAAACAACATCTTCACCCGTTACGTTCCCATGAGTTGCAAAGAGCCAAATCTATGTCTTCAAATTCCTGAAGTGAATCTTGTTCAATTGGTAAATCTCGAACCCAGTCTTGAACCGTTTCATCTCTAGAGTCTTGAGTTTAAAAAATGGGAGGATTTTCAACCCTAAGAAAACCAGCATGCAGGAAAGATTTCGAATTTTTTTTTTTTTTTTTTTTTTGGGGGGGGGGGGGGGGATTGAAGATTTTATGGTCTTCATAACCTTTTCTTAACGTAGTCCAAACGGTTTTAAGCCAGTTATCAGAAACTGCTGGTGTCACGGCGTCCAGTTGATGGCCGAATGGCTAGGGCGGTGGCATTCGTTTCAGACCCTGCGGGTTCGAGTCCCACTGTTGGCATGGCTGTTTGTAGCCGTTCGGAATCGGCTTTAAACTGTAGCTCCCGGTCTAATGAGCCCTCGTGTAGCAAAAAGTTGGCCATAGCGCCTTCGATTGTCCCGAACACAATGGAATGCCTCTCCCGAAATCTCTGGATCCGCGAAGTTGAACAAACGAAATCATATTTTTTAAAGAGCTTCGCAAATTCATTTGCTTTCGCTTGCAAAATCGGTCCGCTTAGGGGAATGTTGGCACTCCTTTGAATCTTAAACCATTGCAAAAGGGCTTCTTCTATGTCAGCATGTGAACTTTTTCGAAGTTTCTTAATTTTAGTCCGTTTTTTTTTTAGATAAAAAATGGATAAAATGGTTGAAGAACAACGTGCTGCTACTTCTCAATTATCATGTTCCTATAAGCGATTTATTTTTCCAGAAACAAATTAATTTTAAGTCACTAAAAGCGATATGTTCTTACGATGTTGTTATAACAGGATTTTATATCACATGAGAATTGGCCGGTAACTAATAATTCCGTTCTTTTATGCGACATGTTTTTATAACCGGTGATCTTATAAACAGTTTTTACTGCATATACATATAAATAGTAAAAGCATTCCCACACATGAGACAAATAACAGTAAAAGAATGTCATTTCTACACATAATAAAAGAAAGAAATGTGATGGACAGAGAGTCTCGTGTGAAAAGTTTTATTTAATTTCTTACAAGAGGAATGACTAGACAAAATTTCATGACACTAGATTCCATCAGGCACTTTCCCAACATTTGCCAGAGCTCGAGAGACATTTTCATAAACAACAAACGTTATGCCAGTGGCAGGCGTTACTCTCAGCAAATTTGGCACAATTCCTTTGTAATAACCTCTGATGCCTTCGTACCTGCAGAAAACATGTCCAATATACACATTACAATACACATCGAAAACAGAATATCATTGAGACAGTACAGCAGCAGTGTATAAATATACATACAAATGTAATATAGGTAGAAATGTATATTACAACTCAACTTGTAATAGTTGCACATGCAGTTATTTATTTCAGCTGTCATTAAGTATTGGTCTGGGGGTGTCGCGAAGTGTTCATTTTATTTTTCTACATTTAAGAGGGAGGGGGTTAAAATGTTGAGCACCACTGCCTACTATCATGAAATAAGTCATTCATTTGAGGCATTAGCATAATCTGTATATTAGTATACCCTTTACTCATGAATGACTCTCGTGTAAAGCAGCGATTATCAATTTATATAAGTATATATATATATATATATATATATATATATACACAAACACACATATATGTATATTTACATATATGCATGCATGTATGTACATATATTTATTTATATATATATATATAAAAATATATATACACACAAAGCTTTTATTCTGGGGGTACACAAGGATACGGCATATCCTCCTTTTTATTCTAAAGTATTATTTTGGCTTAACTTAACAGAAATTTTAAGAAACTTGTGAATCAATTGTTAATATCTAACAAAGTGTTTTTTTTAACTTGCGTGTTCTTTGTTCCCTGTGACATGACGTGTGAAATCATGGTACTAAAAATATGCACCTTTATTTGAGAAAACACAGTATACCCACCTATTTTTTTTAGAAAAAAAGCACTGTTATGTACATACACCTATATACACTTATAGTCATGTATGTACATACTGAATGTCACTCATTCCTTCCCAGGTTGAGATCTACTGGCATTAAGACATCCAGTGCTGTTAACCACTGCGGAGATGTTCAAGGTGTAGACAAATCATTTCAAAAGAAATAAATTTGTAAGACAATTACATTTTATTGAGAGCAAATACTTTAATGTATTATTAACACACTTGGTTAAAAGCACTTATACACTGTTCTTTATGAGCAACACTCTACTGGAGAAGCAAGCATAACACCACGGGGTTATGTTAAGAGACACACTGCATTTGTATACATATATGTATATACATTTATACATATATATATATATATGTATGTACGAATATTATATATATGTACACACATGCAGTGCGTGTCTTCGTGGTGTTATGCTCACTTGATCGAATGGAGTGTTACTTTTAACGACCAGTGTTTCAGAATAGTCAGTGTTGCCACAGACTATTTTAAAGCATACAAATTTAAAATACACCCTTCTGGTTGTATTTCAATATGTGATTGGGGTCAAATTAGTATGGAGTGTAGTAAAGACAGAAAGCATTCATTCATAAGAATTTCTTTTATTGATAAATAAAATGTATACAAACAAGGGATAAGATAATAAACATCACGAGGATAAAATGCATAATCTTTGATTTGTACAGGACATTGTCAATACACTATACATACTCTATTTAAGTACATCAGCATCAGAATTTGACAACAAAGAATATTTATTTACACTCTCACAGTGCCATCATCTCTAAGCCCTATCGTTTTTCACATTTTCAGGCACGAAAGATGCATTTGGCACTTCTTTGGTCTCGCCTGACTCCAACATGAAGTGAAACAGAGTTCGGACTAATTTTTCAAAAATAAGAGTTCTTTAGGACTTTTTAAAGACCTCAAAAAGGATATAAAATGTGGCTTACAGTGTTTGTACTGATATTTCAAAGTTAAAAAGAGGATTTAAAATGCAGTTTGCAGGGTTCTTACTCAATTTTCAAAGTAAAAAATAACGAGATCTTAAGGAATTTTTAGAACCCTACAAAAGATTAAATCATGGTTTTACAGTGTTTGTACTAATATTTCAAAGTCAAAAAGAGAATTTAAAATCTGGTTTACAAGGTTCGTACCGGTATTTCAAAGTTAAAAAAAGGAGTCCTTAGGGACCTCAAAAAGGATTTAGAATGTGGTTTATTTAAATTGTTTAAAGAATTTGAGCTAGGAACACATACAATGTTAAAACTTCTTTAAAATATCAACTTTATAGATTCATAAATATTAATATTCTGACTTTCAAAATTATTTTGA